>JAQQSK010012609.1:0-11804 GCA_028658325.1 Potorous gilbertii | reverse complement strand
CATCCTATCCTGCCCCCCATTGTTTCTGAAATTCTCTCTTTTGATCCTGTCCCTCCCCGAGTGTTGACTTCAAGTTGCTCCCTCCTTTCATTGCCCTCCCTTCCATCATCCTCCCCCTACCCTGCTTATCTGCTTCTCCCCCAATTTCCTGTGTTGTAAGATAGGTTTTCATACCAAAATGATTGTGGCTTTTATTCCTTCCTTTAGTCAAATGTGATGAGAGTAAACTTCGTGGATTTTTTTTTTTCCTCTCCCAGCTCTCTTTTTCCCTCCATTAAGGAGACTCCTGCCTGCCTCTTCTATGAGAGATAATGTGATTTTAGAAGTAGTGTCCAAGCACATGCACCCAAGCACACCATTACCACCTACTAGGATTTTTGTGAGGATAAAATTCAATAATATTTGTAAAGCCTTTTTCAAACCTTAAAGGGCTGTGTGAATATTAATTGTTATTAGTTATATCTTTGAATTTCCTCCCAGGGAGTCACCTGCACCAATAAAATCATATTTATGCCAAATGTTCTTTCTATATTTCCTTAGTAAATACTCATTTCTAAACGCTAATTAAGTCTGGCTGGCTAATATTAACCGAAAATCAGGGGAAAGCATACTTCTGGGAGCTCAAGAGCTTTATAAAGCATTAGGAAGATACTCTTAACGAGAAGGGAAAAGGCTCCTAGTGCAGGTGAGTGAGGGCTGGGAGAAGGAGCCCCAGGGCCTGAGCTATATCCGACCCCCTGCAGTATCTCTTCTATCTCTGAAGTTTTATGATTCCATCATTAGTTGTTGATTCTCTCCTATTATATTGTAAATGTCTTGGGGGAAGAGGGGGTTGAGAAGGAAAGGACCAGAACGGGCCCTTGTCTTATACCTCTTTGTATCTCTTCTAGCACCCAGCACTGTGCACTGTGGATAGCAGATATTCTGTGTTTGCTGAAGGAATGAATTGATGAATGAATGAGTGGATTCACACTAGTGCGGGGAAACAGTAATACATTAGATTAGAAAAATTATTTGTCCTTTATTAATCAGATATAGGGCATGTGCTTAGCAGTAGAGAGCCATCAGAAATCAGTTTACACTGTCTAGATAATTTGAAAATTTTAATTTGAAATTTTGTTAATTTGTCCATGAATGAATGGGGGTTAATTTTAAAACTGCAAATAGACACTAGCCCACCTGCCCAGGGCCTAACAAAAGCAAAGAAGACCTAAGGGAAATGAGCTCATAATCCTACAAAGGTTAGACTCTTTATATATTTGCCAGAAGGCTTAGTGTATTTGATCCTGGCAGATGCTTATGTTTTTAGCTTAGTGATGGGGAGAAAAACAGAAGAAGTGCGGACATTAGGAAGAAAATCTAGCTTAGCAAAAGTAAATGAGACTGATGCTTATATAAATTTTATGAGCCAATTTCATGGTTTTTCTCTTTCCTGAAAATTTCTTTTTCAAAATACAAAGTTAATACTTATCATTGAGTTAATCCATTATATCAACTATGATCTCATATCAATATGTTAAAGTGATAGATGAAAAAGATTAAAAGGCCTGAGAGTTTTTATGTGTGCCATAGTAGACAAGGTGCTGGACTTGGAGTCAAGAAGACTTGGCTTTAAATCCCATCTCTGGCACTAGCTATGTAACCATGTGCAATTAAGTGACATTTTCTGAGCTTTAGGCCACTCTCTAAGACTATAAATTATAGGGGAGTAGACATCCACAAAGAAAGTTGTCACACAAGGAGTACCCATAGCTATGAAATCACAGGTCCTTGTTTTAATGATATAAGATGTGAGACCTTGGACAACTCACTTAATCTATTTGCCTCAGTTTCCTCAACTCTAAAATGAAAATGGTACTAGTATCTACATCCCAAAGTAATTGTGGCAATGAAGTGAGATAATATCTGTAAAATGCTTAGCCTTGTTCCTGCAACATAATCTATATAAATACTGTTACTATATTATTAATTGTACTAATAAATCATTTAATGCTTGCCTTTGTTTATCTTCCATTATTGCCTTTATTAGGAAATGAGCACTTATTAAGAACCTACTCTGTGCCTACTCTGTCCCCATTTTAGTGTTGAGGAAACTGAAGCAAAGAAAGGTTAGGTGATTTGCCCAGGGTCATAGCTAGTGCATATGAAGATAGATTTGAATTCAGTTGCTCCTGGCTCTGAGTACTACTTTCTATCCATTATAAATCTACTATATGTCTGAAGATATAGAGAGAGAGAGACAGAGAGAGTTACATTCATGTCTTTTAAATGGAAACTATCACCTTGACCTTTTGTATTAAGTAAACTAACTGGGCATGCAGTATTCCTAACATGATGCCCCACTTACATATCCTATTTCTGTCATGAGTTTTGTTCTACCCCCATAGGCAGTTGATTAGCCAAGGCCTAGTACCAGGAATTTATTTAACTTACCGACACAGAGACAAGCTGAACTATATCAGATAGATCAAGTGGGTGTTTGAAAGTTGTCATGTTGTCATGTGTTGCCATGGCCTCCAGGAGAAATATAAAAACTCAGCTCCAAAGCAGTCTGGTGAAGATAATCAGCTAGCTCTTGCTCACCATTATGATGCCTGACATTGATCCAAAACTGATGCATCGCTAGAGAAAGGCAGACTGAGGTCTGGGAGGGTTATGTAGGAATCCTCAGCTAAAGATCTTTGAAGAGAGGCCCTCTATCATGATGTGAGGACACCCATTTCTAAGGCTACATGAGCACTGATCTTACAACACCATCTGAATGATCTACATCTTGTGTGCCTTTGTACAGCCCAACCTAAGCACCATGTGGGTGGCAAGCTTGTGACTTTACTGTGAACTCATCTTTTTCTTTAAGTCCCTAATAAACGCCTTTGGGTTTCAAAAGTAAGTTTACTCACTACTTTTTCGTATCAAATGTCTAAATAAGAGTTAACGAACTAAGATACCTTTCCCACTATTAACAAGTACCTGCATTCTCAGGCAAGTTACTGAAATTGCCTGCCCTTGTTTCCTTACCCATAAAATAGTAAGCATGTTGCACTGCCTGATCACTTACACGACTTCTAGTTCTAGCATCTCTTTATCTATGTATCTTAGCTCAAGCTGGCAATGACCAGAAATTCTACGGTATTTTTACCTTGCAGTAATCTTTCTTATCCACTGAGTGGCATTAGCTTCATTTCTGAGAAATCAGTAAAATTCAACCACATATTTAACAATGGCTGTTTTTTAATGAGAAAATCCACATTTAAGAAGTCACAGCAAAAGCACTAATTGTATGATTCAATCTAAGTATTCTGATTATAGATTTCATATGTATTTTTTGAGAACTTGAGGACCATATTATTTCAAATTATGTTAAACTATAATAATTTATGTTATTTGAAAACCTTTTAAATGTTCAACATAAGTAAGAACATTTAAGTTTCTCTTTATTACTTTTGAGATACGTTAAATTATAAGTACTGCTTACATCTGAATTTTATAAGCCCCAGTTATATCTGAATATGCATTAGTCACATTTGCTTAGAGAAACTCAACGCAGTTTTACTAATGGTGCCCCTGAAATGGTACATTTGAAAAGATGAATTGTTTCAACTGTTTTTCTATTCTGTTTTTTCTTAAGTATATTAAGTACCACTTATATTGTTTCATGCAAACCAGTAGGTTAAAATAGTGTACTATGATTGCCGAGTATCACAAATTATGTTATTAATACAACCACATGCCACATTTCCTCCCCAAATCTAGCTTATGTGAACTTGAATATGGCCTGCAATAGGAGAGAGAAGGGTAGGGAGAGAAGGGACTTTTCCTATATCTATATGCATTACGTAGGCCTAAAAATTGTTTTCCTTTCAAAATTCATTCCAGTGCCACAGCCTATACTCAGAACCTATATAAGAAAATCTAACTAAAAAAAAAATCTTTCTGATATCATTTAATATAATGTTTTTAAACATCTTGATAGTATAGAGATTATTAGAAGTTACTGCCATTTGTAAAATAATTGCCAAGTTCCCTTAAGTAACAAAATTCAGAACTACCATAGACTTTTTATCTAAAAATATTATTTGTCATTTTTGCTGATAATACCAATGCCAACAGACTTCCACCTCTATCCTTGCAATCTCTTACAGACATTGACAACTTGGGGATTTTGTTAGAAAATCCCTTGTTAATAACTGTGACATTGACAGAGGGACATTTACTGGAGCACCAAAATTGGCCAGATTTTTCCTTCTTACAAGTACTCAGTGACATACAATGACTTCTACTAACTTCACCTTCTTTCCCACCAGGATAGTAGGTCACAATAGGAAAGCAAGAGGCCAGGACCAGACCAACTCTGGAGTAGGCAATTAGCATATATATTTGAACAGGTACTACAGAACTATGGAGTGGGTCCAGAACTATATAGAAGAAAAATAGGAGAACAGGTTTCATTTAGAAATTGTGTGATTCTTTCAGTTATATCAAACTGCTTCCCATCTCAAAAAATATCTTTTGGTATTGATATTTTTCCATGATTATATGGCCCCAAATCATGGCATACCACAATCCAAGTTTTCCCCAAGAGTAACCAGTAAATTCATGGTGGGAAGAAAGTAGTAGGGCTCACATTAACAGTTATGACTTGCTCATTAGAAGTGCCATAAAAGACATAAAGAAAGAAAGGTATGGCAGGAAAATATAATGAGCCAGTCATGTAGTAAGAATGGAGTTCTACCTGGTGTCATATATAAAAGGTTAAAAGATCTAGAAATACCTCCAATATATTGGATAGCACCTCTTCGTCAAATATATATCAAGACATTAACAAGATTTGCATAGGATGAGAAAGTTTGCTTGGGTTATGGTCTACCCTAGTAGACAATCACCACATAAATAGATCATAAATACCAAATTATCAAAGTAGGTCATTTATTGGCAAATTTTCTCACCTTCCTGAAGAAGAAGGGCAATATTAAGGAGATCCAGGAAACAGAGTGGTTCAAGCCCTGAGGTGAAGAGTGACCTCCAACACACCAACCCTGCTTCCTGCCTGGCCTAGGCATCCTCAGCAGCTTCAACTACTAAAGACCTAGAGGGGAGTGGTGGGGGGCAGGGGAGGAAGTTCTGGCCACCAGTGACCTTGACACTAACAAATGATTCAAAAATCATAAATGGAAATGCCATTAAAGAAAATGCATTACCATCTACTTTAATATTGAACCCTAAGGTCCACTGGACCTGTTTTTCTGACTTGAAACTGAAATCTCCTATATGTGCTGTCTCCCCATATTGGAATGTGAATCCTTCTGCTTTTCTACTTGCATGCCCTACACTCATTATATTGCTTAGTGGTCTCTAAATAAATGCTTTTTAATATTCATTTATTTATTCATTGATTCAATTAGAATACATTGCATCTAGATGGTAAGAGTTCCTCATTAATTGTCACATGGTTTAGCCAATGTTGAGCTCATGGCTTATACAGTTTTATACAATGAAAATGTTTTCTCAGAGCTAAGTAGCTAATAAAATGAGTTCATGTTCATTCCTTTCTAAAATAAAAAATAACTACATATTGAAAACCTTGACATATTTTATTTCACTGAAACTGTTCAAAAATTATAAGCATAAAAAATTATTTTAAAGAAATCCTTGGTATAATGTGCCTTTCTTATTCATTTTAATTATTGTCAATGATAGTTTAATATAATACAGGTTTTATCTCCTTTTAAAATTACCACTGATCCTTTTTGGAGTTAGATCCTTCCAATTCTTCTGGAAGTTTGTCTAATAAGGATACAGTTTCTAATAAGAAAGCCTTTCATATACCTTCAGTTGTATTCTTGATATGATCATGGTTTCAAGGCCTTTCCCCATCACCTTCATTGAATATTTTGAGAGATGAGATGTAACAATCTTATGAAAATCCTTGACTGTCTGTTCTCAACACACTCAGAAAGATACTGTGGGAACATGCCAGGAGCTCAAAGAGTAGAAACAGGTAGGGAAATCAGGATAAGAGAGAGGACCCAACATAATTTGTTTCCATTACTGACTTTACCCTAATTCTTTTTACAAAAGTTTGTAATTCCTTTTAATGAATCATTCATGTTTTTAGGAAGAGGGGTAAAGTATAGTAGCTGCAAGGTTCTCCAAAGAATCTGTTGAGCTTAGAATTGCCAGGCCATGATTCTGGCTTAGTTTCAGAGAGAAAATATATTGAGGTCCAACATCTATAGGTGTATAAGGAGAAAGACTCAAAAAGGTGTGTACAGTCTTATTCAAAAAATACTCAGCATTTTCTTTGAAAGGTTTTCAGAATCAAAATAATAAATGGAACAGAAAATGAAATTCAAAACATCCTACCAAACAAACACTGTGATAAGAAAAAAAGCTTTTTCAAATATTGTACTCATAAAATTATAGAGTTGGAAGATACTTCAGAGATCATCTCGTCCAAAAGAATCTGAACAGAAGTACCTACAATCCTCTTAACAAGAAGTCATTTCCTCCACAGGAATGAGAAATTTACTACCTTATGAGGAAGCCCATTCTTCTTTGGACATCTCAGATTATTAGGAAGCATTCTCTTATTCAAAGCCATAATGTCTCCCCATAACTTCCATCCCTTCCTGGTTCTGCCCTGAGGGGCCAAACAAAATAAGTCAGATCCTTTTTCTATGTAAGAGATCTTCAAATACTTGGGAGCAGCTATCATTTATATCACCTCCACCCCAAATATTCTCTTTCCCAAGATAAGTATCCCTAGTGCTTTCAAACAATCCACCTACAATGTAACATGAAAGCCCCTAGTCCTGGTTGCCCTTCTATGGACTTATTGTGGTCTACCATTGTCCTTCCTCTATGACGATGCCCGGAACTACACTCTTACTATAGATGTCACCTAACTAGGGTAAAATCCAATAGAACCATCACCTCTCTTGCTGTAAACACTTGGATTCTCTCACTGAAGTCTAAATACTTTTAAGTCATCATACCAAATACTTTTAGGTGACTCAACTTGAGCTAGCAGTCCACTAAAATCTCCAACTCTCTTTCACATGAACTCCTTTCTAGCCCCAGCTCCTGTTACATTCTGGGACTTGAAAACAGTCATCATAATATCATATATATTCAGGAACATTTGGAGGACGTAATCATCTATGGTCTTTTGCCACTTGGACTCTGTGTTTATATAAACTCTGTGACAGTTACAAAGACCTTCAGTGAAGGCATGTCTTCTTATTTTTTTATACCTCTCTTTATATTAATAACCAGCAAGGTGATTTGTCTAAGATTGTTGTTCAATCAACTGTTCAATCGTGTCCAGTTCTTCATGATTCTGTGTACCATAGCATGCCAATGTTGACCATGAGGTTTTCTTGGCAAAGATTCTGTAGTATGGCTTGCCATTTCCTTCACTGGATTAAGGCAAACAGAGGGTAAGTGACTCACCCCCTGTCACACTGCTAGTAAGTGTCTGATGCTAGGTTTGAACTCACGTCTTCCTGATTTCAGGCCCAGTGCTCTATCCACTAAGCCACCCAGCTGCCTCCTGTCTATCAATATCTTATAGAGATATTGAGAAGAGTCAGAATTTGATAGTCTAATTGTCTTCTACTCCAGTCAGAACATATCTGGCATATCTGAATACCATGTTTTGGGAAGGATGTTTATAAATCAAAAGGAGGCATTCAGAAAAAAGGTGATAAGGACAATGAAAGGCCTTGAGATCATGCCATATGAGGACTGATTGAAGGAAAATGATTATCCTGGAGGAGAGAAGGTTTGAGGAGGTCATGGTAACTGTCTTTGAGAATTTTTAGAGCTATTGTATAAAAAAAATAATTAGATTTGTTCTATGTAGTCCTGGAAGGCAGCACTAGAGATAATGGATAAAAGTTACAGAGAGGTAGCTTTTGACTTTTTCTAACAATTAGATCTAGACAAAAGTTGAATGGGCTTCCCCAGGATGTAGTGGGTTCTCCTTCACTAGAGATCTTCAGGCAAAGGCTTGACCTGGGACTCATTGGTTATATTGTAAAGAATAATCCTGTTCAAATACAGGTTAAAATGGATGACTGTAAGGTACCTTCCAATTCAGAGAAGAAAAAATACCTCAAGACCCATGCCTTTGGTGACTCTGTAGTGTCATCTTTGTTTATGAAAAATAACATTAATATTAGGAGGAGATGAATTAGGATCTGAGAAAAGCTAGTGTTTTGGCCTAAGGAATTAGATGTGCAAAATAGTGGACATCTTGAGATACTTGAGAGGATGCTTCAATGGATAAACATTTATTAAGTATCCACTATGTGGCAGGAACTCTGCTAAGCATAATCTAGGCCTTCAAGGAGCTCAAAATCTAATGAGAGAAACAGCAAGCAAACAAATATGTCCAAACAAGGTCTTCATAGGATATATGGGAAATAATGAACAGTGGGAAGGCTCCAGGTTGAGAAAGGCTTCCTGTAGAAGATGGGGTATTAACTGGGACTTAAAGGAAGCCAGTAGGTAGACAGGAGGAGGGAGAGCACGCCAAACATGGGAGACAGCCAGAGAAAGCAATTATTTTTTCAATTTGAGTCTAATCTTGATGATGTATTTGGTTGTAACTTTGTCAAGAAGTGGTACTTACTATTCTTACAGAATAGCTGTTGACTGATAAAATAACATACCCATCCGCAAAGTAAAGTGAACATATATACATACAGCTGGAACAGTTTTTCAACAAATAATCTATGTGCAGAAAGAAAACTTGCTTCTTTTTTCTTCAAATGATTGTGTCCTCCAGAATGAAAGAGCTGGTATACAAAAGAACTGTCCAACCTAAGGCATTGTTCCAACCTCCAACAATTCCTTGGAACTCTGAATGGCAAAGGTCTAAGATATCGGGAAGGATAAGGGTTCCCCTCCTTGTTGGAGAATGGATTTAAGAGAGGAACACAGTTTGCCTCAAAAAGCTGAAAACAGTTTTTAAGAAGGTAGAATAATGCTTATGCTATAGGGGAGGCTTGTGAGGAAAAGACTAGTAACTTTTCCTTTATCATTGTTGTACCTTCTCTGAACTCACTTTCCAACTTGCCCTAGCAGTGACAAGTTGGATAACCAGAGAGATGATTACTATTTTGGGTTTTAGGGACAACCCTTGGGTACCTACTCCTAGTCTGATTAACTGAACCAAAAGGTTCAGTTGACTCTTAGCAAAAGTATTAACTCATTGAAGAACAGTAATTTCAAAACCTGGCATGCACTCTCCTACAAATACACAGGTAGAAAGCAGGCACAGACATAAATACTACGATAAGGCTTATGTGAAGGGAATACCTGTGGCCACGTCTACTCAAAATTCTAGAACTATAAGATCTCCAAGCTTTTTCTCCAGAAAGTCCTCACAAATTCACTGTGGAGCGTGGCATTAATGATGGATGAATTATTTCATGATTCAGTTAGGGACGGTTCCCTCCCTGAGTGTGGTGTCTCAGCTTGGACAGATAGATCTGCTGAGTTCGCCCCTCACAGGGTGTGAAGCCCCTGTGGGACTGGTCCACCTGCTGCTGGGCCAGCTTCCCCTGTCCAACCTCTAGAGCTGCTGCCAGGCTGAGACCAGGTAGGCCATCCAGCTGAGCTAGCCAGGTCTCTTGAATGGTGTCTCTGCCAGGTAGATGGATGTTCTGGACTCTATGGGCTCACTGTTCAATGGGAAACTTCATGCTCTAGCACTTCCAGCCTCAGGCTCAGCTGGGTGTTATTGAGCTCTGTCTACTGTAGTGTTATACTACTCTTTTCAGTTGGATTGCTACTGCACTCTTTCATAAAAGGCAGAATCACTTGTTCTAAAGTTGGCAGGTAAACCTTTCCCCTTTAGCTTCCTCAGGGCCTTGGCACTAAGGTTTGTCACCTCCCAGGCAGGAAGTAGAAGATATCATAGTTTTTCTCCTTTGGTAATTCTACCTGGTTCCCCTAGTGAGAAACACATGTTGACCAGTCAGCTAAATTGCCTAGATTCCTTTTAAGATCTTAAGCAAAATGTCTAGAGACAAAGGTATTCAGGCAATCTATGCTCTGCAGCTAGTTTCTTTTCCTTGTTGGATTTTTTCTATGCAATTGAGCTATTCAAAGCCTCAGACCCCTTTCAAGGTGTGAAATGCTTCATTCACCCTGGAAAAAGAGGGCAACTAGGTAGTGCATTCGAAAGAGCACTGGACTTGGAATCAAAAAGATTGCTCTTCCTGATTTCAAATTTGCCCTCAGACACTTACTAGCTGTGTGAAAATGGACAAGTCACTTAACCCAGCTTGTCTCAGTTCCTCATCTATAAAATGAGCTGAAGAAGTAATTGGCAAATTTTTCCAATATCTTTGCCAAGAAAACCCAAAATGGGGTCACAGAGAGTCAGGCATGATTTTTTAAGTTTAATTAATTTTTTTTTAGTTTTCAACATTCACTTCCATAAGATCTTCCACATTTTCTCCCCATCTCTCCCCTCTCCCCTACCCCAGGATGGCGTGCAAATTCATATAAGCTCAATATGTACACTTCTATTAAACTTTTTTTCATATTAGTCATGTTGTACGTAAGAATTAGAACCAATGGGATAAACTACAAAAAAAGAAGAAACACAAGAGAGAGACAGAGAAAGTAACCAATATGCTTTGATCTACATTCAAACTCCATAGTTCTTTACCTGGGGGAGGGACAGCATTTTCCATCATGAGTCTTTTGGAGCTGTCTTAGAGCCTTACCTTGCTAAGAATAGTTAAGTCTATCAAAGTTAGTCATCATACAATGTGGCTGTTACTGTATACAATGTTTTCCTTGTTCTGCTCACTTCACTCAGCATCAGTTCATGTAAGTCTTTCCAGATTTATCTGAAGTGTGCCTGAGTCAGGGATAATTGAAACAACTGAATAAAAATACCCTGAAAAGATCTCACATTACATTTAATTGTCTCTGTCTTTTCCCCTCAACTTTGCTGAAATTTAAACAGGGTATACCCTTATACCATGTGTCTCAAAAGTTAACATTGGGACAATAAATTCAATCTATCATGTTTATACACACAATATATTGAATAATTGGATCTGGCCTAAGAGAGAAGTTCAAAAGTAGATTTATGTAGTATACACATACACATTCTAGCCAAATTCCTGGGAGAAAATAGTATCTTTTGGGACAAGGAACAGAATTTTGAGATATGGTTAGAAGTTTGGGGGTTGTTTTATTTTTATTAAATCTGTGATTTCTTTGTTGTAAGGAGAAACTTCTTTTGTGAAAGCAGAGGACATCTTGGATCGAGGCACTCCTGATTCTGAGACCAGCTCTCCAACCACTATGGCAAACTGCCTTTCATGGTTAAAAATGAAACTATTTAATATTTTATTTTTCCTAATTAAATGTAAAAACAGTTTTTACCATTTGTTGTTTATTTTGAATTCTATATTTTCTTCTATATTCTCTCCCTCCCCTCTCCCCTCACTGAGAAGGCAAGCAATTGATATTGGTTATGCATGTGCAGTCATGAGAACTGTATTTCCATACTAGTCATGTTGTCAAAGAAAAGAGACCAAAAAAAAGAAAAATAATGTTTAAAACAAGTATGCCTCGATCTACATTCAGACTCCCTCAGTTGTCTCTGTAAGATGGATAGCATTTTACATCATAAATTCTTCAGAACTGAATTTCATAACGCTTTCTATCACTTCTTTAGTAAAAAATTCTTCCCTTCTCCATAAATCTGATAAATATACTATTCCTTGCTTCTCCAGTTTATTCATGGTATCAATCTTTATACTTAAATCATGTAC
>JAQQSK010012608.1:0-11807 GCA_028658325.1 Potorous gilbertii | reverse complement strand
CATCATCATCATCATCATCATCATCATCACCATCATCATCCCTCCAGGCTTTAACTGTCTTCCTCTTGGTCATCGCAATGTCCTCTTAATCAGTCCCTCCATGTGTCTGCCAAAATATGACTTTTAAAGCTGAAAGCCAATTGCCCTCATTTTACAGAAGAGGAAACTGAGACCTAGAAAAAAGAGATGACTTGCCCAAGGTCACACAGGAAGTAAGTGGCAGAATAGGGATTTGACCCTAATTCCTCCATTTCTAAATTCCTTATTCTTTGTTCTGTCCCTTGATGCACAATGAAATTATTCTTTCCTTGGGATCAGAAACTCAGTTAATAAAACTGAGCAGTTAGGGCCCCCTTGCTGACAAGATTTTATTCCCTCCCTTGCCAGCAGGCTGAGTGGTGAATCACTCTCAGAGTCGTCATCACCATGACAACGCACAGGTGGAGATCCATTTGCGATTACAAAAGCACCAAGTTCATTATCCCACTGTAGCCCCATAATCCTCCTGCCAGACAAGCCAGGAATACATGGCTGTCTCCACTAACCTAGGTTAACCTAGGCCACTAACATAGGTTACCCAGAAAGTAAATGCAGAAAGGAGACTGGACCATACTCTTCCCCTTATATCCTTATATCCCTTCATCTCCCACCAATCTCCTGTATCCTTGTACCATCCCCACCTCATTTAGAAGCTAATAGGAGGCAGTGTGTTAGATGGAAAGGACACTGTCTCTTGTGACAAAAAGCCTCGACTTCCACTCTCAGCTCTGACACTTGCTACCTGTGTGAGTCCTCTCAAGTCCCATTCCCTTCCATAAACCCTCACATGTGCAGAATGGTTGGCATGTTGTATCCCCTTGAGATGTGAGCTCCTTGAGGGAAAGGGCTGTTTTTGCCTTCTTTGAACCCTGAGTGTTTAGCACAGTGCACAGTATATAGTGAGTGTTTAATAAATGCTTGTTGAGGTGACTTCACTCTCCTGGATCTCCCGGACTGTAAAGTGACTGAAGTAGACAAGATTAAATGTTCTTAACTTTTGTGTTTCATGGATCCCTTGGACAGACTAAGAAGCCCATGGACTTCTCAAAAACAAATTCTTTTTAGTACACAAAACAAAATGAATAAGACGACAAAGGATTATGTAAATTATATTGAAATGCAGTTATAAATTTTTTTTTCAAAATAAGTCCATAAGCCCTAGATTAATAACCTTTGACCCAGATGACCCCTGAAGTACCTTCCAAGCTCTGGATCTGTGACCTCCTATGTGTCCTTGAGCAAATCTCTTAATCTTCCCCATGCCTCTGTTTCCTCATTTGTAAAACAAGATATTTGGAGCAGAAGACTGTTAAGGTCTCTCCAAGCTCTAAGATCTGTGATCTTTTCCATCATGCTAAATATAGGCTGTGAGACCTATAGATAACATTAAAGCCCATCTCATATAATCTCCTCACTTTACAGAAGAAGAAATTGAGTCCCAAAGACGGGAAGAGACTTTTTTTATCACCTTCCCCAATAGCTAGAAAAAGCAAAATACGCTGAACTTGTTGGATGAATAAATTTGTCCCATTCCTATGGGCACTTGTTCTCAGATTGCCATCAACTAATTATATCATATAGTAATGAAGCCTTCAGGGGTGGCCAATAAAAATCAAAGCACCCATATCCACTAAAAATGTGCCTCCCTACAATTTATATACTTTGTTCTCTGTTTTGTCCTCTGGGGTTGAGCATGATAGACTTTCAAATATTTGAAGATGTCATCATCCCTCTCCTCTTAAACACACACACACACACACACACACACACACCTCTTCAACAGGCACAATATTTACAGTTGATTTATCAATCAGTGTGATATAGTAGGAAGAGATCTGATTTTGGAGTCAGGATCTGTGTTTAAATCCTCCCTTTCCCTCTTACAACCTGTTTGACCTTGGGCAAATAACTTAACCCTTGTTTGCCTTAGTTTCATATTCTGTAAAATTAAGGAGTTGGACCACATGACCTCTAAAGTTTCTCCCTGATTTAAATCTGTAATGATATCATCCCTACTATACTCTGCAGTCTATGATGTAGCAATTGTACGTGGACATTTCTTTTTGTCTTACACTCTCATTTAAAATTAGGTCAGCATGTCTCCCATTTTATCAAAAGCAGAAGTTCTGTAATGAGCAAATATTGTGTACTGGATTAGTCCAATGGTAGATGGAGTGGGAAAGGAGGATACTAGACTCAATTAATCTTGAGCCACCAGAGTTAGGAAGGGCACCCCTACTTCTACCATGTGGGCAGCATCATGGAGAGAAAAAGGCTACCTTAGAATGGTTCTATCAAAATGTTTTTACATTTCACACCTTGGCTAAATTGTCCAATGACCCCAACTTATTTACAGCTCTGTAAGGTAGTGACTTCAATAATGTAATTTTCAAACCAAGCTGGAGAACTAAGGTAGAACCTAAGCAAGTAACCTTGGTGGGTCTTTATGACACAACACATCACTCAAGCCTGGTGCTCTACATAAGGGCAGACCTGACCCCAAGAAGACCTATCTTTGTCAGTAACCAAACAAATATTTGATGCTCTGATTTTTTTCCTTTTTTGTGTTTCTGCTCCTATCTCTTCAAAAGCCTTTCTGTCAATGTCTGGCATAACAAAAGAACGTTTTCATAAAATCAAAGAATTACAGAACCTCAGAACTGGATCAGCCCTTGCTTTTTTCTACTTGTCAAAAATGTCCCTACCGTGGGGTGGAGCAAAGACAGCAAAAGAGAAAGACTCACATACTCTACCCTCTAGCTTTTTCCCCACAGCCCATAAAATACCTGTAAAAAATGACTCTCAAGAAGTTCTAGAGCAGCAGAAGCCACAGAACGACAGAGTGAAAGAGATTTCCAGCCAAAGTTAACCTGGAAGGCAAACAGGGAAGGTCTATCCCACAAGATGCTGAGCGAAACAGAGCCCAGCCTTGGCCACTTGGCACCTGGAGGAACAGGACCAGAACAGGGCTCTGGGGCAGAATCCCCAGAAGGGAGAGTCTCAGACCTCTTAACCGACAAGCAACAAAGAAAGCTTCAAAAGTCAGTAAGAGGACTTTCCCAGCTGAATTAGAAGGGAGCAAGATCCCCCCCAGAACAGGCCCAAGGTGGTGGTAGCAGCCACAGCAGCAGTGGTGGTGGCCCTGCCCCACCTAAAGACCTTGGGGGAATGGAGGAGCTGATCTCAATCTCAGCCCTGAGCACAATCCTGGGGTGAGGAGGAGCACTAAGACCCTCCTCTTGACAAAGGATTCAGAAGTCAAGAAACTAGATGGGAAATGCCCAGAAAAGGGAAAAAAATAAGACCAAAAAGGTTACTTTCTTGGTGAACAGGTATTTCTTTACATCCTTTCAGATGAGGACGAACAATGCATACTGCCAGAGGAAGTCAGGACTTCTGCCTCCAGTACCTCCAAAATGAATGTGCAATGGGCTCAGGCCATGAAAGAGCTTGAAAAGTGAGTTAACAGTTTGCTAAAGGAGACCCAAAAAAATGCTGAAGAAAATAATACCTTTAAAAATAGGCTAACTCAATTGGAAAAAGAGGTCCAAAAAGCCAATGAGGAGAAGAAGGCTTTAAAAAGCAGAATTAGCCAAATGGAAAAAGAGGTTCAAAAGCTCACTGAAGGAAATAGTTCTTTATTAATGAGAGTGGAGCTGAGGGAAGCTAATGACTATATGATAAACCAAGAAATTATAAAACAAAACCAAAAGATAAAAAAAAAAGATAATGTGAAATACCTCGTTGGGAAAACAACTAACCTGGAAAACAGATTCAGAAGAGACAATTTAAAAATTATGGGGCTACCTGAAAGCCATGATCAAAAAAAGAGCTTAGACATTATCCTTCATGAAATTGTCAAGGAAAACTGCCCTAATATTCTAGAACCAAAGGGAAAAATAAATATTGAAAGAATCCACCCATCAACTCCTGAAAAAGACGGGAAAAAAAGAAATTCCTAGGAGTATTGCAGCCAAATTTCAGAATTCCCAAGTCAAGGAGAAAATATTGCAAGCAGCTAGAAAGAAACAATTCAAGTATTGTGGAAATACAATCAGGATAACACGGGATCTGGCAGCTTCTACATTAAGAGATCAAAGGGCTTGGAACAAGATATTCCATAAGTCAAAGGAACTGGGATTACAACCAAGAATCACCTACCCAGCAAAACTGAGTATAATACTTCAAGGAAATAATTGGTTGTTCAATGAAACAGAGGAATTTCAAGCATTCTTGATGAAAAGACCAGAAATGAAGAGAAAATTTGACTTTCAAACATAAGAATCAAGAGAAGCATGAAAAGGTAAACAGGAAAGAGAAATCATAAAGGACTTTCTAAAGCTGAACTGTTTACATTCCTACATGAAAAGATAATATTTGTAACTCTTGAGACTTTTCTCAGTATTTGGGAAGGTAGAGGGATTATATATACACACATACACACACATATAGACAGAGAGCACAGGCTGAGTTAAATAGGAAGGGACGATATCTATAAAAAAATAAAATTAAGGGGTGAGAGAGGAATATCTTGGGAGGAGAGAGGGTGAAATGAAATGGGGCAAATTGTCACTCATAAAAGAGATAAGAAAAATCTTTTTCAACAGAAGAGAAAAGGGAGGAGGTGAGAGGGGAAAAGTGAAACTTACTCTCTTCACATATGCCTTAAGGAGGGAATAACATGCTCACTAAATTTGGTATGAAAATCTCTCTTACACTACAGGAAAGCAGGGGAGAAGAGGACGAGTGGGGTAAGGGCTATAGAAGGGAGGGCAAATGAGAGAAGGGAGTAATTAGAAGTAAACACTTTTGGGAAGGGACTAGGTCAAATGAGAGAATAGAATAAATAGGAGGACAGGATAGGATGGAGGGAAATACAGTTAGTCTTCCACAACATGACTCTTATGGAAGTTTTTTGCAAAACGACACATATATAGCCTGTATTGAATTGCTTGCCTTCTCAGTGGGTATGAGTGAGGAGGGAGAAAGGGAGAGAGGTTGAAATTCAAAGTATTAGAAATGAATGCTGAGAAATGTTGTTGCATGTAACTGAGAAATAAGAAATACAGGTAATGGGGTATAGAAATTTGCTTACTCTACAAGAAAAGAGAGAAGATGAGGCTAAGGGAAAGGTGAAGTGTGATAGAAGGGAGGGCACATTGAGGGAAGGGGTAATCAGAATGCAAGGTGTTATGGAGTGGGGGTAAGGGAGAGATGGGGAGAAAAATTGGAACTCAAAATTTTGTGGAAATGAATGTCGAAATCTAAAAATAAATAAATAAAACTATATTTAAAAAAAAGAAAAGATAAACATTTGGTGAAAAAAAAAATGGCCCTTCCTTCGTTGCTCAGTTCATGGAACCTATAGGAAGTCACTTCACTCTAATGGACCAAAATTTCAGCTTTTGTAACCAATGAGTCTGGGCTAGATGAAATCTAAGGTCCCTTTCAACTCCAGATCAACGATGCCATGAGTTCACTGGCTCGTTAAGGCAGACCATCCCATTGTGGACCAGTTCCAATGATTAGAAAGACTGTTTTAATTTTCAATGTTGAACTCAGTTATACACAGCAGTAATTTTTGCCATTTGGTCCAATCCCATGCCTTCTAGAGCTACCTACAGTAAACTTATTCTCTCCTCTTAATGACAGCCCTTCAGATATTTGAAAGTAGATAACAGACCACCCCCACAAAACACACTTCTATTCAATACCAGTTCATGCAGCCATTCCTTAGAGGGTGTTCAGACTCCTCTCCACTAGGATCTGGTAGTCATGGTAAAATAGGGAGGTCAGAAGACCTGGGGTTCAAATTGGAGTTCAGTTGAACCTGGCGTTCAGTTGGAGTCAGAAGACCTAGGTATAAATTCTGGCTCCAAAATGGATAGCCATGTCACTTAACTTCTACGGTTCTCACTCCTCTGAAACAAATGAGAATAATGATACTTGCAAAATAATATCTTATAATAATAGTTATGAGATAGGTGCTTTTTAAAAGTTAAAGAGGTAAAGAAATGTTGAGTATGTAGAAATAGACATCAAATCTCAGAGTGGAAAAGAATTTGCCTGAGATCTCAAAGCAGAGCCAGAATTCCTCTCCTGGCTCTGCTTTGGAATCACCACCATACCTCAATAGGTTTCTGACCCTAGAGCATCCCTCTACCCCAATTTCCCCTGTACCATTAGTGAATCCTTCCAGGGTCTCCGCCGTCAGCAAGAATCAAGTTGACCTTCCTCCAGTCTTCTCTCAGATATGTGTCTGATTCTCCAATGTGTCTGTTCTCCATACTTGGCCACCATGGCCTGCTGCATCCCTTTCTCCCTTCTCTCTTTTCCCCTTTTCCATTCTCTTCTATGTGTTATCTTCTCCCCATTAGAATGTAAGCTCCATAAGGGCAGGCAAGGACTGTCTACCTTTTAATTTTTATTTGTATCACTATCACTTAGCACAGTGCCTGGTACATAGGAAGCCCTTAAATATTTGTCACTCATTGAAAATTAGAAAACAAAGTTCCAGCTTCTAGTTCTCTTGGACGAGAGGAGTTGGGTGGTGATTTCCTATAGGTTTCATACCTGAGAGTGGTAGCTATCAAGAGCCTGAAGGGTAAAGGCGGGTAAACTGTCTTAGAAAAACTGTAAAATAATGAACTTCCTTGAGCCTTAGTTTCCTCATCTGTAAAATGGTCTCTGCTGTCCTTTCTAGCCCTAGATCGCCGACCCTCTGAATTGAAGAGAAAGACTGGAAAGACGCTGGAAGGAAATATTTTGTCACCTTTGTTTTTTCTGCAGTGTGTTAAATAGGGCTCATTCTCCAGTTAAACACCTAAATGCATCTAATGCTCTTGGCTTTAAAGAAAATTAATTAGAGGATTAAAAGGCTAAATTGAGTCATTATGCAAATGGTATTACAGCTGGCTCACCTGAAATTGCTTATACAAAAAGGATTTAGTGTCTCCTTGCAGTGCAATGATCAGCTGCCCCTAATATATGCACTACCCAGAAGTCTTTTAATGACATTCTGATCACTCAAAAGGCAGATGATGTGTGAAAAGAGTACCGGCCAGGAGTCAGAAGACCTGAGTTCAGGGAACATAGATTCATGCAATGAAAAAAGCTCTGGCTCTTGTGTTCAAATTCCACCTTTGACACTTGTATGGCTTTGGGCAAGTCACTTCACCTCAGTTTCCTCATCTGTCAAATGTATGTCCTCTGAGCTCTTTTTTTAATCCTATGAGTTAAAATCCTGGCCCTGGGACTATATTTGTTTTGTGACCTTGAGCACAACCTCTGTCTTTGTCTGAGTCTCAGTTTCCTCTTTTCTACAAAATAGGGGTTGAGGTGGAGTGGACCAGATGACTTTTAAGGTCGGGGATCATTCATAGCTAATCCATGCCAGTTAAAGTTCCAGAGGTCTCTGTGCTAGCCAATGACAATCAAGTTGGAGTGGAAGGAGTATGTCATTGCCTTGGCTGTTTCCTTTCCTAGTCAGTCAGATGGTCCGTTACTATCCTCAGTCTATCAGTCATTCTCTATCCCCTTGTCTCCATCAAATAGCGTTTTAAGATCATTGTTCCACTGTACACAATACCTATTATAGAGCTCAGAACTAAATAATTCATTAACCTACATAGGCAAGGGAAATTTGTAATGCTAATAGGTCTTATAATCCCAACTTAATAATATCTTTCTATTGTTAGGTTAGCTTTCTATTATACCCAATTGAAAAACATTTGTTAAGTTTCTACTATGAATAAAGCCTTGTGCTAGGTGATAAAAAGACAAGACAAAAACAGATCTTGCCCTCTAGTGGGTGGGTGGGGAGGAGTACAACATGTAAACAGGTCTGTTTAACAAGGAATTAGAGAACATACCAATCAAAGCATTGGGGAAATGCTTCTGTTATAAGGTTGGCTACAACAGAATTTAGGCTTGAAGCAAACTCAAGATCCTAAGAGGCAAGAGTGAGGAAGCCAATCACTCCAGACATAGGGGAATGGCTGCTACAAAGTCATGGAGATTGGAAATGGTGAAGTGCAGCTTTAGGACAATGAACAATTCTGTTTGTTGAGAACAGGACATAAGATGAGTTATAAGAAGGAAGGCTAAAATTTAGGTTGGATCCTGACTTCAGCCTTCAGTGCCAGACTGAGGCTTTTACATTTTGCCCTTAAGGCAATGGAGAACTGATGGAAAGTTTTATGAAAGGGAGTGACCTAGTCAGAATTGTGCCTCAGAAAGCTTATTTCAGCAGCTGTGTGGAGGACAGAATAAAGAGAGGAAGCAGGGGGAATAATTAGGAAGCTATTACAGTTGCAAGTCTAAGTGGGGGCGGGGGTGACAGGCGCCTAAACTGGGTGGTCATGTGAGTGGAGAGAAAGGAAGAGATACAAGAAATGCCATGAAGGCAAAATGACCTTGATGATTCACCATGTCTATTTTACCAGGAAGAACGGTGAGTTTGGATTTAAGACAGTTGGGATTATATCTTGGCTCTGCCAATTACTAGTTGTGTGCCTGGGAACTCACTCTAATTTCTCTGTGCCTCAGTTTCCCCATATGTAAAATGAGAAGCATAGTACCTGCACCAGCTATTTGATCAGAGTACTGGAAGAATCAAATACAATAATGTATATGAAGACACTGTCAAACGTAAAATGATATATGAGTATGGGATACTATCAGTTACTGTCATTTCATATTGCTATTTGGTTTTCAAAAACTCTCAGAATATCATATTTTCTGGATCTGCCTTTTAAATTTCTTCTTGGCCTGAAAAAGTAGAATAAAGCACAACACAAAAGAAAAACTTAATCTTAGCCACTTGAATTTCTTTTTCATTTTTCCCTCCTCCTTACAATTTTATGACTTTGTTATAAGACCTGTAAGTTACTTTTCCTATTAGAGTGAATAGGAAAAAAAACATCCTAATGAACCTCTATTTCTGCCATGTTCCTTCTTGAAATGGATGGAATCTCAGAGTTCTTTAAATCAGCTATCATGTCTGCACTGTGTTTTCTTAAGCTGTCTACAGTTCCTTGAATAAATCTTCTGTGCCATATCTAGTCCTCTTAATTAATCTCCTTCATCTGGATGCCCTCTACCTTGTCATTGTTCTTCCTTAAATATGGTGCCCATAAATACTCCAGTTCTGATCTGCCCAAGGACTGTTACCTCCGTAGTCCTGAGATCTCTTCTTCTCTTAATAGTTAAGAATTAAGAAAACCCCAAATGGGATCAAAAAGAGTTGGACATAACTGAAATTACTGAACAACTGAACCACAAACCACATGCAGCTAGTAAGTGCCTGAAACTGGATTCCTGCCTCTAGGATCTGTGCTCTAGCCATTGAGATGCTTGGCTGCTTGCAAAAATTATTTGGCTTCTGTAAGAATCAGTTCCTTCATCCTGAAATTCATTTTCAGGTGTTAAAATGGAGTACTTCGTCCTTTCAACATTAAAAATAATGCTACAGTAGAGAAGAGGAACATTTATTCATACCTGGAAATTGTCTTTAGATGGAAAGATAATGTTAATCAATAAAACACTGTCCTTAGATTTTAAAAAAAGAGAGAGAATGTATTGGTTTTCTTAGATAGGAGGTCATGTTTTTGCCTCAAAATGAGCTTGAAGTCCATGAAAATCCCTTGGTCTTCTTCAGAACCTTTCTGCTATCTTTTCTGTACACATGCAAAAATAATTAATCAAAGTGTGTATTGGTCCTTTGTTGCTGACATGCCATCAGAGAAATAATGACATGACTTGCACTTAACTTTGTTCTGAGTGAGTGATGGCTGTGCAGGTCATCAGCCTCACTTCTCCTCCAGAGTCATCTGAATCCAGTGACCAGATATTCATCAGGATGACTGGAGATGATCCAGGATGAGGCAATTAGGGTTAAGTGACTTGCCCTAGGTCACACAGCTAGTGAATGTCAAGTGTCTGAGATGAGATTTGAACTTCGATCCTCCTGACTCCTGCTCTATCCACTGCACCACCTAGCTGCTCAACTAATCAAAGATTATGAATAGCAATACCTGAATCACTGGCACAGTCAAAGTTGAAGAATGTTCAAAGAAGGAATCATTTGGTGGCCTAGAGTAAGGTGTGATTTATTAATCAATGTCAACTTTGAGAGAGGTCTCTATTGGGGGCATTCCAGGGCTCTACCCTTAACTCTGGGGTGCTTATAATCCTTTTTCAATGACTTGGATGAAAGCACAGGTGGCATGCATATTAAATTTTAGAACAATGCAGAGCTGGAAACAATCACTAAGATACTGGATGGAAGACTTTGGATAGATCTGTAAAGATCTGAACAACCTATGATAATAGATCAAATACTGTAAAATGAAATGTGCTCTTTGGGATAGATGCACCACTGAAAGTTCATTTAGAATCAACTATCCCAGAAGAGAAAAGGTGAGTAGCATTAGACAATGAAGTGATGGGTACCTTCCTACTTATCTCTTGTCAATACCAATGGAGTGCCAAAGTTGCCAGTTCGCCACTATCACTATATGACTGGTCCACTCCCTTTTCTCAGCAAACATTTCCATCCCTCTCACTGAAAAATACACCTCAAACACTGAAGCCTTTCTTAAAATAAAGCCTTTCCTAACATCCCCATTATCCTGTTGCTGGGGCCCTCCCTTCCTATGGACCTTGGGTGTGTTTGTGTTCACTTTATTGATATTTGTTTATATATACTTGCCAATGTACTTATCTCCCAAGTTAGAATGTGGACTCATGGAGGATTGTTTCATTCTTTGCACTTGTATTTTTATATCCTTAGTACTTAATCCAACCCTTGGAGTACAGCAAGAGTTTGAGAAATGTTTGTTGATTGACTGATCTCTTGGACTAGAGTTCTTCCCAGTTTGGATAGAGCTTTCTTTGATAATATGCTTTAATAACTAGTGGCTAGTATTATTATATTGTTCTGTTTCAAAATACTTTATATATGATAGTATATCTATCAACAAACATTTAGTAAGTGCCTACTGTGTGCCAGGCATTGTGATAAGCACCGGGATACACACACACACACACACACACACACACACACACACACACACACACAGTCCCTTCCCTCAAGAAGCCCACAGACTGGGGGCGGAGCCAAGATGGCAGAGTAGAAAGACTCACATTTGCTAGCTCCGAACCCACAGCCCATAGATTTCCTGTAAAAAGAACTTCTGACAAATTCTGGAACAGTGGAAGCCGTGCAGCAACACAGTGAAGGAGATTTCCGTTGCAGAGAGCCCTGAAAAACTGATCACAAAGGTACCCCAGACGGGAGCGGAGCCCTGCCCTGAGGAGCGCTCTCCTCCCCCTGCTCTGGCCACAGACCCAAGCAGGCATCAGGGACCTGAATCTCTGGCAGCCACGAAGGTCCCTCCACCCACAGACTCACAGGTCAGTGAGAGAGACGGGCTGAGAGGGGAGCAGGGGATCTCCGGGACTCGGACCCCCTCGGGAGGTGGTGGCCGGGGCAGAGGCAGAGGCAGCTCAGCCAGAGACTCCCAGAGCAGGCAGGAACTCCACCCCAGCTCCATTACAAAAGATCTCTCCATAAACCCCCTGAGGGAACTGAGCCTGAGAGGTGGCCCTGCCCCCACCTGAGAACCAGCAGATAAGCTCCCATTGAAGAGCAGTCAGCAGCCAAAAGCCCTTAGGCTGGGGAGCAGCATTTGAATCTCTGACCCCAAGCACTAGCTGGGCAGACCTAGGCTGGGGTGGAGAGGACTCTCAGAAGTCAAGTTACTGGC
>JAQQSK010012607.1:0-11807 GCA_028658325.1 Potorous gilbertii | reverse complement strand
TTATGTAAAAATTAAAGATGTCAATAAAGAATCATTTAACAATAAAAATCTTCACAACCTATTGACTTCCTGCCTTTTCAGTCTTACATTTTCCTCCCATCCTTACAGTGTACAATCGAATTACATTGAATTATTTGCTGTTTCCCACACATGAGGCTCCATTTTCTTCATCTTTACAATGGCTATCTGAGATTGAAATACTTTGCTCCCACTTCTTTCCTGCTTATTTTCCTGTGTCTTCCTTGAGGCAACTCAAATTCCAATTCAAATCTCACATTCTGTAAAGGATCCTTTTCTATGTTTGTCCTTCATTGCAGAAGACCATGCCATCAGAGAAATAATGACATGACTTGCACTTGACTTTGCTTTGAGTGAGGGAGAGCTGTGCAGGTCACCAGCCTCACTTCTCCTCCAGAGTTATTTGAATCTAGTCACCAGATATTCATCAGAATGACTGGTGATGACCCAGGAGAAGGCAATTGGGGTTATATGACTTGCCCAAGGTCACACAGCTAGTGAGTGTCAAGTGTCTGAGGTGAGATTTGAACTCAGGTCCTCCTTGCTTCTGCACTGGTGCTCTATCCACTGCACTGCCTAGCTACCCCTGTAAGGAGCCCTTTCTAGGCAGTGGCTAAAGTGCCAGACCTGGAATAAGGAGGATCTGAGTTCAAATCTTATCTCAGGTACTGATTAGGTATGTGACCCTGGGCAAGTCATGTAAGCCCTATCGTCTCAAAAAAGAAAGAAGGAAACAAATAAAGGAAAAAAAGACCTTTCTATGGCCTCTCAAGCTAATAGTAGTTTCTTCTGTATGACGAGTTTTCATCTACTCTGCCTATAGCTTGTATGTAACTGTTGATTTACATAGTGTTTCTCTCAATAGAATGTGAACTTCTGGAAGGCAAGGACTGCCTTTTTTCTTTTGTATTCCAAGTTATAACATAGAGCCTGCATATAGTAGGCATAATTAGTCCTTGTTGACTCAGCATCATCTTGATTACTCTTTTCTAGATGTTTCTCTGTTTTTAGTATTTTTCTAAACTGAAGAGACCAGTATTATTCCGTGAAGTTATCAGCTTCCTAATTTTTATTCCTGTGCTTCTCTTAGTCTTTCCGGCTGCCATCATCCACCATTCAAAAATGAATGTCTTTTACACTGTTTTGTAATTTTTCCCCTAAGAACTACTTTAACACTTTCTCCCAAACACTACTTTAATATTGGAATATAATTCTGTTTTTCACAGTCTGTGCTATTGTTCTACCTTTTCCTCAAAATAACATCATTTGTGAAATAAGCATTATAGTATAATCTGATCATAATCAATTCATAGTATAGTTACAGTTATGAAAGTATTAGGCCCCCTTTCTCTTTTTCCCTTAAAATTTCCCTTTTTATTGTGAAGTTCATATAGGCTCTTGGGGTATTTATCCCAACACACACATATACTCACACTGTTGAGTCACGACCCAGAGAGTGAGGCTGGTTATATCTGCCCTCAAGGGATAACTTCAAGGGATTATAGTGTTTTAATAGTATTGGCTTGAACCTTTCTCCCCATTTTGGTATGTTCTCCCCAGTATCATTCTCCCATGCCAATTAATATCTATCTAATATGATCAGTTGAAACAATTTTTAGTTACTCAATGTAATTTAACTTATCATCAGTTAACATTACAAAGGGATATTTACCGAAAATTTATAGCACAAGTAGGTATAAATTCATCCCTGTGGATCGTTTGCATACTTTTCCTTATACCACTTTAGACTCTGAGAGAGTGGGCTCTAAATTGACAGTTGTAGCAAAGCATTGGCTCTACCAAGTTCACTTCCAAATGCAATGTAACCAATGAGTAGTCTCTCCTTTGTTTGTAGGAGCTGACATCTTGCCTGTGAGATCAATAACTTATTGGTATGGGTTTGATCTCCTCTTAATGCTCTGCTGGTGGTATGGAATTGGTTACCTACAAAATCGAATATAGACTCCATTATTCAAACCTCTGGCATTTTGCTCTTCCGAACTTTTGAGACTGATATGGTCCCAGCCTTTCCTAACAGTCTTTTGCTTAAGAATAGGTCATAACAGATACAACAAAGATAGAAGCAACCACAAGATCATGTGTACATGGATTTGTGTCAACCTGCCTAGAAAGATGAATCCGCTGAAACTATTTGGTATGTCAGGAATTTTCCTAAGAGGACTATTGAAGAAACAATGACTTAACTTAGTGATTTTCATCCCCCAAATTCCCTAAATCTGAAAAGGAGGGAACTACATGAACCTTTGGAGACAACAAATCCTACCATGGGCTTATGGTGAGCTAAATTTTGTAACAGATGTTACAAAGGGATGGTGAATGGAGATCTAGAAGAGTTAATTGATACATTTTTCAGGAGCAAGAGCAATTTGGTTTTGTTTATGACTTCAGATCAGGCAAGTGAGGAGATGGAGTAAGATACAATATACAGAGCTGGAAGTTGGGTGTTGGAGAGATGGCTGGGGAGCAATGTGAGGCATGACTGGAGCTGGTATGGCCTAAGTTAGTGGAATAAGATCTTTATTTTTGTGTACTGAAATAGAAATTTCCCAAGAGATGGAACATTGTATTGCATAGTTTATTGTGAGTATTTCTACCTGAATGTTGAGTTTAGTTTTTTAAAATCTCTTGTAACTATATATGTTGTGTGTTAAAACTTTAGCACCATTTTCTCTTCATAACTTGTGAAAAGGCATGAATGGTCTATGTTCCTACATCTGAACTTAACCTGTATGAGCTATAAGATAGTAGAAGCTCCTTCCCAGGTCAGAAAGTAGTTATTACCAACTATTTTGTGGATGCTGCCCACCAGGAGATTACAGTTATATCCCATGGTCACTAAATAAATTTTATTCTTGGACTAATTTTGAGAAAATGCTTTCCCTCCAATCAACGCAATATGTTTCTAAAGCTACAGAGGTACTGTAATGTGTGCCAAGGAAGACTTACTGAGAAGACCAATCATGAATTCATACAGACTGTTCACAATCTCAACTATGCATTCCCTGGCCCATTAGCACTCCTAACCCTTGGAAGCCTTTTGTAAAGCAAGATTTTGATGTTATATAATATAATAAGATCATATTTTCTCTACTTAAATGAGAATAACTCAGCCCCAAATTACATTGAAGGCAAAATTTGCCCTGTGGTCAATTCTTGTTCTTTTATTAACATGTTGGTAGGAGGTATAGAATATAAACACTAGACCTGAAGAAGAATGTGACTAACCAGGAGTCACTTTGAGGAGGTGTTGACTGCTTTCTCATTGTTGGTACTCACTATATTTCCTGGGCTAACTATACCATATTTTTCAATAAACCTCTTTGGTGCAAATGCAAATTGGGTGTTTGATTTTGCTTTTGCCTTTAAGTGGTATGTAGTATTTCCAAACAATGTGCAAAGCAGATCTTTAAGTCTTTATCAATGGCTAAGTAACATAGCTTATTTTGCCAACTTTACAGATGAAGAAACTGAGGAAGAAAAGAAATTAAGTAGCTTGCCTGAGGGTACATAACCAAGAAATGTCTGAGACTGAATTTCAATTCAGGTCATCCTGAAATCATATCCAGCATTCTACCCACTACACCAGCTTGATATACTTTACACATGTGTAATCATGTAAAATATATTTCTATATTGGTCACAGTTGTGGAAGAAGAAACAGATCCAAAGGAAATAAAACCATGAGAAAGAACAAAGTTAATGAAAAAATATGTTTCAATCTACATTCTGAGGTCATCACTTCTTTATCTGGATAAGGATATCATGTTCTTTTATGATTCATTTGTTATTGTCTTGGATCATTGTGCTGCTGAGAAAACCTGAGTCATTGTTGATCATCACATGATGTTGCTGATACTGTGTACAATGTTTTCTTTGTTGTGCTCATTTCATTTTGTATTAGTTTGTACCAGTCTTTCCATATTTTTATGAAATCTGCCTTTTCCTCATTTCTTATTGTACAGTAGCATTCCATTGCATTCATCTTCCACAGCTTGTTCAGCTTTTCTCCAATTGATGGGTATGCCATCAATTTCCAATATTTTGTCATCATGAAAAGGGCTACTATAAGTATTTTTGGACATGTAGGTCCTTTCCTTTTTTTATGATCTCTTTGGGACACAGATCTTGTAGATGTATTGCCGGATCAAAGAGTATGTACAGCTTGGTTGACTTTTGGATATAGTTCCAAAATGCTCTCCAGAGTGGTTGGATTAGTTCACAATTCTATCACAATGCATTAATGTCTCAATTTTCCCATGTCCTCTCCAACATTTATCAATATCCTTTTCACTCATATTAACCAATATGACTGTTGCTTTAAGATTTGCTTAAATTTCCATTGTTCTAATAAAAAATGATTGCACTTCTTCATATGCCTATAGATAGCTTTGATTTCTTCATCTGAAAGCTGCCTTTTCACAGCCTTTGATGATTTATCAATTGGGGAATGACTTGTATTCTCATAAACTTGACTCAGTTCTCTATATATTTGAGAAATGAGACCTTTGTCAGAGACACATGCTGTAAAGATTGTTTCCCAGTTTCCTGCCTTCCTTCTGACCTTGGTTACATTGGTTTTGTTTGTACAAAAGTTTTTCAATTTAATATGATCAAAATTATTTATTCTCCATTTTTTAATGCTCTCTGTTTCCTATTTTGTCATGAATTCTTCCCCTCCCCATAAATATAACAGGCAGATTATTTCTTGCTCTTCTAATTTGATATCTTGTAGCAAAAGGGTGTTTCTTTCCTTATTTTTTTTAATTAGGTATATTTTTGCTTTTACTTTGTCTGAGATCAGGATAATTACCCTACCTTTAAAAAAACTTCAGCTGAAGCATGATAGATTATGCTCCAGCTTCTCATCTTCGAGGGTATCTCTGTGCTTCTTTTTCTTGTAAGCAACATATTGTAGAATTCTAGTTTTTATCTACTCTGCTATCCAATTTGGTTTTCTGGAAGAACTCATTCCATTCACATTCACAGTCATGATTACTACTTGTGTATTTTCCTCCATCCTGTTCTCCCTGATTATCCTCTCTCTTGTTTCACTTTTTGCCACCTTACCATTGTTTTGTTTCTCTCTACCACTTTCCCATATCTACCCTCCTTTATGTCAGCCTCCCATTCCCCTCCTATTTATCTTTCAGGTAAGATAGATGTCTCTAGCTATCTGATTGTGCATATAATTCCCTCTTTGAGCCAGCACTGATCACAGTAAGATGCAAGTGATGCCCATTGTCCAACTTCCCATCTTCTCCTCCAATGTAATAGGTACCTCTTGCCTCTTCACGTGAGATAATTTACCCTTCTACTTATCCCTTCCTTCTGCATCCTTTGTACTCCTTTTTTCATCCCTTAACTTTTTAAATGTCATTCCCTAATTCACCTTATACCCATATCCTCTGTCTATGTACTTGCCTTTCTTTTGTACTGTTAGTGATTGGGCAGCTAAGTGGTGCAGTGGATAGAGCACCAGTGCAGGAATGAGGAGGACCTCAGTTCAAATCTCCCCTCAGACACTTGACACTCACTAGCTGTGTGACCTTGGGCAAGTCACTTAACTCCCATTGCCTCATCCTGGTTCATATCTAGTCATCCTGATGAATATCTGGTCACTAGATTCAGTTAACTCTGGAGAAGAAGTGAGGCTGGTGACCTGCACATCCCTCCCTCACTCAAAACAAAGTCAAGTGCAAGTCATGTCATTATATCTCTGATGACATGGTTTTCTTCAGCAATGAAGGATGTACACAGACACTGTTAGTGATACAATTTTCAAGATTTACAGATATCATTTACCCATACAGGGATGTAAATAGGTCAGCTCTGTTGAATCCCTTATATTTTTTTTACCTGTTTATACTTCTCTTGAGTTTTGATATTGGAGGTCAAATTATTGGTTTAGTTCTAGTCTTTCCATTAAGAAAGCTTGAAATCCTTCTATTTCATTGAATGACCATCTCCTCTCCCCCTCTGCCTCCAGTGTGTTATACTTAAATTTCTCAGGTAAGTGATTCTTAGTTGTAGTCCTAGATCTCTTGCCAAAGGGGGAAATAGTCTCTTAGCTCAAGAGGCCAGGAAAATTGTTAAGGAGAGACTCTCTTGCTGTGTCTGAAGGGGATAAGTGCAGGACTGGAGCTGTCCCAGACAGCCCCACCTCAGTGAACCAGGAAGAGATCTTGAACCCCAGTGGGATGCAGCTCCTAAATGCCAACACCAGGACCCCAGGTGTTCCATATCACAGTCAGGGGAATTAGAAAGACACTAGTGTAGATGGGGGTTCACCAATCTCTGAGCCTGCCTGTACTTTAGCTCAGAAGAGAAGACCTGTGAACAGACCACCACTCCCTTAAACCTCACACAGTGAACTCTAGGATAACTTTGGAGAAACTCAGAAATAATTCATCTGGCCTCTGCCTTGGCACAGTAGGAAGCACAGCACCAGGTAAGCTGCAGCATTCTAGCTTCTAGATGAAAGAACCAGAGACCACAATACCCAAAGCTTCAAGTTTTCAGCACAAGAACTGTGAGATAAAGAACCTTGCACCCCAGAAGCAGATATTCACTTTTAAAGCCACAAAAAAGACAACCATCTTAAGCAAGAAGCAAACCAGAGAAGAAAAGACCATAGAATCTTACTATGGGGACAAATATCAAAACAGGAATACAGAAGAGGTCAACATTGAGAATGTACTCCCATCTGAAACCTTAGAAGGGAATATGAACTATTTTCAAGCCCAAATAGCATTTTGAAAGAGCTCAAGAAGGATTTTAAAAGCCAAATTAGAAAGGTAGAAGAAAAAATGGTCAATGATTTTAAAACATGAAAAAAGAATTCACTGAAGAGAACAGCTCCTTATAAAGAAAAACTGGGCAAATGAAAAAGGAAACACAAAACCTAACTGGGAAAATTGAATAAATGGAAAAGGAGATGTAAAATTTAACTGAAGAAAACAATCTATTAAAAATTAGAATTTGGCAAGTAAAAGTTAATGACTCTATGAGACATCAAGAATCAGTGAAAGAGAATCTAAAGAATGAAAAAATAGATGAAAATGTAAACTACATCATTGGTAAAACAACTCACCTGGGAAATAGATCCAGGACAGAAAAATCTGAGAATTATTGGTGTTCCAGAAAGCGAAGACAGAAAAAGAAGCCTGGACTTTATCTTCCAAGAAATAAACAAGGAAAACTGCCCTCAGTTCCTAGACCCAGAGTGCAAAAGAGTCATTGAAAAAATATACTAATTATCTCCAGAAAGAGATCCTAAACTGAAAATTCCAAGAAATTTTGTTTCCAAATTCCAGAACTATCAAGTTAAGGAGAAAGTACTGAAAGCAGTAAGAAAGAAACAATTCAAATATCTGGGAAGTACAGTCAGAACCACACAGGACTTTACAGCTTCTACACTAAAAGATCGGAGGGATTGGAATATGATATCCTGGAAGGCAAAGCAGCTTAGATTTCAATCAAGGATCAATTACCCAATAAAATTGAACACAATATTTCAGGCAAGGAGGTAGACATTCAGTGAAATAAGGGAGTTCCAGACCTTCCTGATGAAAAGGTCAGAGCTCAATAGAAAATTTGATCTTCAAATACAAATTTCAAGAGAGGCATAAAAAGGTAAACAGGGGAAAAAGTGTTATTCAATATGGACAAACTGTTTACATCCCTAGAAAGGAAGATGATCCTTGTTAATCTTGATAATAGTATATTTATTATGATATTTAAATGAGATATGCATAGATAGATTGAGTGGGTATAAATTAATTGACGGACAAAAAAAATGCAACGTAAAGGTGAGAAAGGATTGTAAAGGGAGATGTGAAGAGGAGGAGGGAGAAAATGGTAAATTATATCACAGGAAGAGGAATAAAAACATGTTATGATAGAGGAAAATAGGGGAGGGAGATGAGCACTGTTTGAGAATTTCTCTCATCTGCTTTGGTTCAAGGAGGGAGCAACAAAGTCAATTAAGTACAGAAATCTAAATTGCCCTATAGGCAAGGCAAAGAAAAAGGAGGGGAGGTTAAAAGAGAGGAAAGAAGTAGTAACACAAAAGGGGAATGAAAGGGAGACAGGTTAATGGAAGGGAGGGAAGGTTGAGGGAGGCGGTGGTCCAAAAGGAGAACTAAAGTTATAAATGGGAAGGAATAGGATGGAGAGAAAGTCACAGATAGTAATCATAACTGAAAATGTGAATGGGATGAACTCTCCCATAAAGTGGAGGCAGATAGCAGAATGGATTAAAAACCAAAATCCAATAATATATTGTTTACAAGAAATACATTTGAACGTGAGTATGAGAATTTGCACTTGTTTACTGCTTACTCAGGCATCTTGGCACCTGGAAATCCCGATCTGGGGTTCATTTTAATAGGACATTAGTCAGCTAGAAAGAATTGAACTAGAAAGGTTATTAATTGAAGTGGAATGTGAATTGTAGCAAAAAATCAAAAAGTTTTGGAAAGCAACAAGATCAGATGATTATTTATGTAATTGAAAAGATTTTTACATTTCTGACTTCTGTGATACTTTAAAAAACTAGTTTGAAGTTTCTTAGGTATTTTTGGAATTTATTAAATATATCATCATATAATTGCTAACTTACATTGAAAAAACGTTAAATGATAGTAGAATTAAAATGAATCAGGTTGTGTGATGAGGACCAGTTTTCATCCAGTGAACCTTGCTACAATGACAATTGTCATATATTGATCCCAGGACAATTTTTAGAACTTCCTTAGCAAATCGTAGCTATTGGTTTGGCTATATTGCTATCCAATCTTGTTTTTCCCTTTTTTTAAATCTTAGAAAAATATAGACAGAAAAAAAATTAATGAAGGCCCCTGAGAATTTAGAGAACTTCCCAACACACTTCCATGTTAATAATTTTCTAATCCCATTGGATTTCAAATGGAATTTTGATGATGGCAACTATATTTGGTGTCAAGGTGCTAATGGGTCTAAATCCCAAATGCTACAAAACTGAACATAAATATTTCCTTGCAGTGCACAGATAGTTCCTTGGAATCTAAAGTTATCATCTTCTTCTATAAATAGGTATCACTACTGTTCCTGATTTTACTGTAAAAATGTATAGCTCTGATTTTTTATTTATAGCAAAGTTCAGTGGATAGGGGGACTGTCTATTCTTCTTGATATGTCAAACTTCATATTGATTTGAGTTTTGCAGAGGGCTTTAATTCCCCGCCCCCCATCTTAATGAGTAGGATTCATTCTTGATTTGGGTCTTCATGCATGTGGTACCTTGTAGGCCCATATAAAGTTAAAGATTTGTTGGTGTTTATCCTTTGTTGCCGAAGAAGGCCATGCCATCTGAGAAATGATGACATGACTTTCATTTGACTTTGTTTTGAGGAAGGGAGGGCTGAAAGTAAGGTGTATGCATGGAACATTATTACAGCATGTTAGTAAGTAAATTCTGATTTACTACAGTTCACATCATACATTGTGAAACATCACTACAAACAGAACATGATAGGACATGGTTAGATAAGAATACCTCAGGTAAACATCTCTGTACATATGGGAATGTTTGTTTCATGCATTACTTTCTTCCCACTTCTCAGACTGAGGCTTTAACTGGAAGAATTTAACTGATGTATTTGTAGGTTGATGTAGTGGAAAGAGAATCGGACTTGAACTCAAGAGAGCTGGGTTTGAATCCCACATCTAAGTCTTACTTGCTATGACTGTACTGCGATTGTGGATAAGTGATTGCACCTCTGCTATCCTCACATACCTCACTATAAAATGAGAATAACAATATTTTCTCCTAAAATTTATGGGAGAAAATCAATTTGTGAAATTTAAATAGTAGTATTGAGTTATTAGAATTCCTGCTATCTGCTTGTTATGGGTTTGTTAGCAATATAAATCAGATGTGAGGTTTTCAAAAATGTGTTGTTGCTTTAATTCAACAAATATTTTTCTGTGCCCACTTTGTACAGAGTCTTGTCCAACGCACTAGCGAGAGAAAGGGTGGGGAATGCAAAACAATCCTTAAACTCAGGAAGCTTATATTCTATTGGTGACAAAAGGGATAAAACATTTATAGAAATAAGTAAATGCAAGACTAAGTTCAGGAGGAACTGCTTTACATACTTGGCTTTCTGTAAGTGGTGAGCCATTTGCTGAGTCACAAAGAAAGCTTGAGAATCTATGAAGCAAAGATAAGGTAGGCATTTGGAGCATAGAAGATGTCCTATGTAGAAAGAGAAGGAAATAGAATTCTGAGTCTGGGGACTAAGAGACAAGTGGGTTTGGATATAGAGTACATGTGTGAGAGCAAAGTGAAATTAATCTGAACACATAAGCTGATTTCAGACTGTGCATGACTCTAAATATCTGGGTGGAGAATCGTTATTTTGTCCTGAAGGAAATAAGGGAATCTGTTCAAGGCTTGAGCAAGCAAGTAACATGATTAACCAAATGCTTTAGGAAGGCCATTTAGGAAAAAGGAGAGGATGGACTTCTAATTTAGAGGTTTCTGCAATAATCCAAGTGAGAAAAGATCCAAATCTAACTTAGAGTGACGACTCTTTAAGTGAGTATGAGAGGTTACGAGATGTATTTTGTAGATGAAGATGTGATAAGACTTGGCAGCTGACCAGTTAGGAAATGGAAGATGGAGAGAAGAAAAGAGATTGATTTTAAGATTGCAAAATAAGCTTCTTGGAAGGATAGTGGAACCCTTAACAGAAATAAGAAATTATATAGATAAGTGATTTTGTTTTGAAGTTGGGAATAAGGTGATTTCTCTTTTGAACATGTTGAGTTTGAAATGCTTTGGGGACATGTAGGTGTAAGTGTCCAAATATTGGTGATATGCACATTGGAGTTCAGGGCTAGATTAGAATTTAGGATTCATTTGGATGGAGATGTCAATATCAATGGAAGTTAATGAATTCATTGAGTTGGTATAGAAAAAGAAGAGAGGTTCTAGGATACAGCCTGGGGGCACATTTATCATTAAGTAGCAGGACAGGGTTGATAATCTGCCAAAGGAGGCTGTAGAGGAAAGACAGGTAGGAGGAATATTAGTTCCAGTCGAACCACTGTCATGATAATTCATGAAGAAAAATTATCCAATAGGAGTAGGCGGTCCAGAGTGTCACATGCTGCAATAAGGCAAAGAATCAATCAACCAATAAGTATTTAATAAACACCTACTATTTTAGTCACTTTCCTAGTTGATAAAGATGCAAATACAAAGACTGTAACAATCTCTTCCATCTAAATGAAGATTGCAAAAATATATTATTTAGAAATTATTGGTAACTTGGCAGAGAATAGCTATAGTGGAGTGATGGGGCCAGAAACCAGATTAGAATGCTGTAACAAGTGAGTAGAAGGAGAAGTCTACTCAACAAAAGTAACTTTTCCTTTCCCCTCCAACCCTGAGAGCTGATAGGGATGGAGAAGAGATACAATATTATAACTTCAAAGAATATCAGGGTCAAAAAAAGATTTTAAAGAATCTGAAATATGTGAGCACATTTATAGGAAAAAGAAAAGAAGCTAATATATAAAAAGATAAGAGATTATACGACTGTTTTTCTTTTTAATATAAATTTATTTAACTTTTTACATTCATTTTCACAAAATTTTGGGTTCCAAATTTTCCCCCCATTTGTCCCCTCCCCCCACCCCAATACATCCAGCATTCTAATTTCTCCTTTCACCAATCTCCCCTCTCTTCTATCATCCCTCCCTTCTCTTGTCCCCATCTTCTC
>JAQQSK010012606.1:0-11808 GCA_028658325.1 Potorous gilbertii | reverse complement strand
GAAGGAGGGAGGGAAGGAGGGAGGGAGGGAGGGAGGGAGGAAGCAAGGAAGGAAGGGAGGGAGGAAGGGAGGGAGGGAGGAATGAAGGGAGGGAGGGAGGGAGGAAGCAAGGAAGGAAGCAAGGAAGGGAGGGAGGGAGGAATGAAGGGAGGGAGGGAGGGAGGAAGCAAGGAAGGAAGGAAGGAAGCAAGGAAGGAAGGGAGGGAGGAAGGGAGGGAGGGAGGAATGAAGGGAGGATAGACGTTTTAGATAAAAAGAAGTGCATTAACTATGGAGCAGGCATTCCAGAAGTCACAGTGGAAGTGGCCATCAGATCTGCAGTGAGCCATTGGGATGGGAGGGAAGGCATTTAGGTAGAAAGCCCTAAGGAAATAACTAGTTGAGGATAAGAAGCAAGATTTATATATTGTGTAACCGGCATATTGTCGATATAAGGGATAGGAGGATGTTAAGCATTGAGTAGTGGTTGTAGAGAAGTTTGTTGAGTAGATTGTTGGAGTTCTCCCTTGACGTTTAGATAAGAGATGTTACATCTTCTAACAGTGAAGGAGACCTGCTTCAAAGGAGGCAGGAATGGTAGGAGTATCAGAAACTGGTCAAGAGGGTAAATTGACTTACTTGTCCAGCAAAAAAAAATGCCTTGGGGTCATGGAGAGGGACAAGAGATGTCTTGTCCTACAGAGTGGACTTGAGCTAAAGATGGAACTGAGAAGGAACCCTTCTGGGGAGGAATTGGGAAACAGGTAAGGTCTCTGGGGGTCAAGGGGTTCAAGGTGCAAGAAAAAATAGGAAGTTTTGAGATCAAAGGCATAAATATAGAGGTCAGCCTTGGCAAGAAGAAGGAACACCTCTTCATCAAATATGAAAGAAAAGAGAACAGAAAAATACAAAGGTAGGTTTTGAGGTATAGAGTAGGAGAGAAAAAGGTAGTTCATAATAGTTTGGCTTCTATTTTCTCCACCAAGTATGAGGCAAGGTCCTTCTCTGAGTGAGAAAGTGGAGAAGGTAACATAGGAGGCTGAAGTAGATTAGGGAGAGTTTTGAACAGCCACTAAGGAGAATCATTTAGTAATAGAAAGTCATGGGGGAGGGGGTGGTAAGGAGATAAAAAAAATTGGCATGGAGTAGTTAGGACCCAATTATGATAGAATAGTAGAAGAGACAGCAGATAGTAAGAGCAGCTGAAGACTGGGGTTGACTAGAAAACGACTGCTAAAGAAATCAAGGGTAGAGGATGGTACATGGTTGAACTAGCCAACCATGGGGGTAAGACCATGAAGTAAAAAAATGAGACCAAAGCAGGGTGGACTGAGAGAACAGGAAGATGGAGAGGAACAAGAAATAACAATGAAAATAAAAGGTTTAGAAGGATTGAGGCACAATGAAAGATGAACAGATAGGGAGTTTATGATTATGGATAAGAATTTCAAAGTTCAAGATCATGGAGGTAGAACTGTTACAGGTGATGATAAAGAATATGGCCATCCTTGTGTTTGGCTGAGAAAGAAAGAATGTGGACATCATGGGAACGGAAACAAACCAACTTTGTCAGCTCCTTCATTCATCTTCTTCAAGGAGAAACTGTAAGCCATCCTTCCATTTAGTTACTACTTACTTCTTTATGTCTTCTGGTTTCATTTATAACTATATTGTCCAAATTGATAAAATCCTAGTTCTCCAGGAGTACATCAACTCTTTGGGCATTGGACAAAAATCTCACGTTGAGATTACCAACAATTAAGTTCATGTTTGTAGGGCACAATGACTAGAAACTGGCCCTGTGATTTCATTGAGGTACTCCCAGATAAAGACACTCCCTCCTCAAATGTAAGTCAGCACCTTCTTTGCAAATTATAATCTTAAAAAGTTGCCTCCACTTTAAGATTATGCCATTTGTCCAGGATCACACAATTAGTATGTGTAAGAAGTAGAATTTTATGCTTGTTAGATGGAATAAGAAACTATATACTTTCTAGTCTTCTCTACTTTCTGTCATTCCATTACCATCTATAAAGACGTTTTTTAAAAGGGTTGCATAGGACTGAAGGTGATTTTGTACTTTTGTCTATTTCCCTAAGTTGCCATGGCCAAAGAATTCACCACTAGTGGCCAGCCTGCTGGTGCTAAACCTCAATATGGTTAGCTAGCTTGGTCTTCAGAGTATAGACACTGTCTGTTCCTGGAATCATACTTGAAGATCTTCTATTGTGAATGACCAGGCCCCTCTAGATAAGGCCCCCATTAAGCTAGCTTGGAAAAAAATAGCTTTAGAAAACATAGGGTCACCCCCCTCCCCACACACTGATGAGAACTTTTGCGGAGGTCAGAGAAAAACAAATCAAAGTCAGGTGCCCAGAGAGTAAAAGTCCTGTGTGTTACATGTGGAAGAGTTTTGAGATTCGTAATGGGTGAAGGCCAGTGGCTCAAGGTTAATTTATTCAGGATAAAATCCAAAAGCAAAAAATTAGGTTGAAAAAGAGATCAAATTCCAAGAAACTAACAGAGTTTGGGCCAGGACAAACCAGACTAAATCTGAGGCATAATAGCAGTCAAGTAATGACATGTTGATTAACTACATATGTGCCACAAATGCCTATCATTTGTATGTTCAGAATATTCAACATGCTCTACATCCCCAGCTTTTTGTTTGATGCACTATAGTTATAGGCACCTGACATTATAGCTCTGTGACCTTGGAACTCACTTTATCTCTCTCTACCTTGGATTTCTCATCTATAGTATGAGATAAGAAATCCCTGCCACACCGAGTTGTTACAACAATCAATTGAGCTAATGAATGTAAAAGAATTTTGTAAACTACAAAGTCTACCCAAATATGAGGAATGATGATGGTGGTGGTGGTGGTGAAGGTGATGACGATGAGAAGCTACTCAAGACTTTGTTGGAGTTGACCGGGTTTTTAGAGGATATTATTTATCTTATAGTCTTTCCATCTATTTATTTAATGAATTTAAATCTATGGAAGTGATTATCCATGTAAGCACTTTAATCAATTATCTGTGGTTGATAACTTCCCCAGAACTTAATTAGCAAAGTTGTTCCCCAGACTAGCAATATCTGATGTCATCATCTAAAAGTCACCTCAGAGAAGACAGCACAATTCATTAAAAATCACTAATGGCTGCAGGGTTTAAAGATGTAAAGTGTTCATTTGGGGAATGAGAAATCAGCATACATTGAGTCTTACTGTCCATATTTGTCATGCTCTGTGTACGTGGGATGACTCACGTTGCTAAGACCCAAGTTTAATTAACATGCTTATGCCGCAATGATATTTCCCATTCCAACAAATTAAATGTTTAAACAGCTAATACAAACATTTAGATCTAAGTAAAAAATTGTTTGCATTCTGCCAGTTTAGGTATTTAATTTATTATAATCCTTTACATAATACATGCCTTGAAAGTCATTTTTTTTGGCATGGAGAAAAGCTATTAGTATTTCATCTGACAATATTTAATCCGAGACGATCAGAATGTGAGGTGGAAACTAATTCAGACTGCAAGCAAGGATGATAAATGAGATAATAAAAGAATCCTCATCTGTCCTGACTTCCTCAGTTGGCTAGGCGATAGTAGTGGCAGGTACCAGTTCTGTTCTTGCCCTTTGCCCCAGAAAGCTGTGCTGTCTTTGAGAGATTACCCAGGGAGATGAAACAATCATCTGACATGCTTCTTGAACATTTCTTTTAAGGAACTATCTTCCTTCTACTTTGAACTCTTTCTCCCTAGGGCAATCTTTTAGAGCTTACTGTTTGCTAATTCTCAAGAACTTCCACTTTCTCAGGGGTTAATCAAAAACAAGAATACCCTGGAAAAAAGAAAAGAAAAGATAGTACAAAAGTTCAGTTCAGTCATGCAGACAGCAATGATGCAGATATTAGATGAGGGGATGGATGAAGGACTGGTTGTTAATGTTCCAGGCATTGACCTTCCAAGGTTACAGGAGGCCACAAGGTGGCAGGCCAGTTCTTTAATACTTTGGCCCCTTTGCCCCACAGTGAGGGGGTGGAACAAATGGTATGTCCAAATCCAAAGAGCAAATGTGTCTGTGTGTGCATGTGTGTGTATGTGTGTGTGTGTGCGTTTGCTTCATAATTTCATTTTATTTTCATTGTGAATAATACAAAGCTAGAAAATGCTTCTAAAATGTCATGTGAAAGGAAGGTGAGTTGTGAGAGGACAAATAGGAAAAATATAGATGAGTTTTCTATAAAGAAGGCAGAGGGGATCAAGGTCCACACCAGGTGAAAAAAAACAAAGGAGCTAGAAGCAGTCGATCTGAGTCTTACTTCTTTGCACTGAGTTACATCTGTCTGTAATTGCATTTGGTTCACTACTTGTGGAGATGGCCAGACAGTTTCATTAAGATCATATCTTTATAGAGTTGGAGGGAGCTTGAAGATCATATTCTAGACCCAGAATTTTTAATTTGGGGTCTAATTTTGAGGGTTTTTATATTTTGAAAATTATACTGGATCAGGAAGACTCATCTTTGTGAACTCTAATCCGGTTTCAGACACTAGCTGTGTGACCCTAAGCAAGTCATTTAATTCTGTGTCTCAGTTTCTTTGTCTGGTCAATGAGCTGGAGAAGGAAATGGCCAACCACTCCAAATCTGCAAAGAAAATTCCAAATGGGGACATGAAGAGTCAGACACTATTGAAAGACACCATTGAAAAGACTGAACAACAAAATTTCATTGTAAACGATGTCCTTTGTAATTTTGTGGATTTTATTTTTATGCATTTGAAGATATTATTCTTCGAAGGGGCCCACAGGCTTCACCAGATTGTCATTGGTGTCCATCATACACACACACACACACACACACACACACACACACACACACACACACACAACCTCTGTCCTAGATCAGATCCTTCATTTTGCAGATTAAGGAACTGGGTTAGTAATGTCCCCAAGGTCACATAGGTGATAAAAGTGAAGAGTCAGAATTCAAAACCTATGTCTTACTGCCTCTCACTTGTTTCCTTACTCATTCAAAGCATTTCTGAGTGCAATGAATTCCTCCCCTTTGTCGGCATTTAGTTTTTATCAACCAGCAGGGTTAATTAAGAAATAAAAAGACATAAAATTCTTTCCTACTGAATCTCTACTCTAAGGAGTTTTTCGGTGTTTCTAATGTCTGTGTTATAATTAAAAGAAGTATTTGTTGTCTCATTAAGCAACTATTTTTAAAAATTAAAGCTTTACCATCTGTATATGTCTACAGCTCTGATTGCTTTGGGTTTTCCCATGATCTTGCGGGAAAGCTTTTTTAATGGGAACATGGGTCTTAAATTAATTTAATGCTCCTCAAATGATACCAGGTCAATAGAAATGAAATCTATGTTACAATGAACAATGAAAAAACTTTAAACTTAAATAGATTTACAGAGATTCACCTAATCCATCCCTCTACCTCCATTGGAGACTAGCTTTAAATGAGATGGGTTCCTACTCTATTCTTTTAAATCAAGTGTTTTTAACCTTCTTTGTACCATGGACCCTTTTAACAGTGTGGTAAAGCCTGTGGATAGTTTCTCAGAACAATCTTTTTTAAATTCATTAAATAAAATACATAAGATTACAAAGGAAACTAATTATATTGAAAGTTATCAAAACATTAAAAAACTAAATTCATAAACCTCCCCCTTTCTGAAATCTATCCACAGACCTCTTGGGACCTCAGGCTACAGACCTCTATTTTAAATCTTAATGGAGGAACAGCTTTCCTACTATGTATGTAACTGGGTTTTGCACATGCCTAAATCGTCTAAGATGGAAAAACCCATGTTAGGGACAGCTGGGAGAAGGCATCCTTTGTTCCCCCTACCACATGGGTGGGAACAGTCTCTTTCCACTGACTGTATAGCTGGAACAGGCTGCATCTTTAAATCTGTTATACTGGGATTCTAACATTCTCTCTCTCTCCCCCCTCTCTCTCTCCCTCCCTCCCTCCCTCCTTCTCTCCCTCTCCCTCTCTCGCTCTCTCTCTTTCTCTCCCTCTCTCTTTCTCTCCCTCTCTCTCTCTCTCTCTCTCTCTCTCGATGAGGAAGGCCCTTTGGCTCCAAGAATAAGGTTAATGGTTTGATTCTTTTAAATTTGTCCTTTTTAGTACAGACAGGATTCCAGGTTAGATGGTGCTGCCAGCTTAGAAGCCAGAGCACTGGATGCAAGCCTGGGGGTAGGAAAGGGAGGAGGGGAGAGGAGAGAGAGGACTCTACCCTTGGAACTTGGTGGAACAATGCCGTATAGGAACAGACATTTTAAACTGTGTGCCTAATTCTCCTCCCCTCCACAAAGAATGAGGTGGTGTAAGAAAGTTTATTCCCCCCCCCCCCAGCAGGTTTGGGGTAAATGTTTATATGTCAGACATCAGAGGACACCAAGACGTCCGCCGTACCCAAGACCTTCAGCGGTTGTCCTGACTTTGTGTCTTGGCACTGGACTTGGATGAATCAAGTAGAAAGGGTGAGGCTGGCAATTCTGTGCAGAAATCCGATTCATTCATGCACGAGGGAAGACATCCTAGTGATGTCATCAGTCCTCTTTGAAATGAAGGACAAACAGCAACAAATATTCCTTTGTATAAACTCTAATCTGTTAAATAGTTAAATGAAATTGAGGTACTGGAGAGCCCCTAAAATCGAGGAAACACAATCTACAGGGGCTTGAGCTAATGGCAGAGATTAAAGACACCCTAAACCCCTTAAGGATACCAGAAATCCCGAGAGAGGGGTGAATTGTGACATACCTGACCTGAAAGAAGCCATCATCACACTAAGATATCGTGATAGTCATTTTGCAGAAAGCTCCAGTTCGTAAAATTGATAACTGGAAAAAACACAAATACCTAGCACCAGGATGCTAAAGCTAAAACTAGAGAACAATACTGAAGATAAACTCTACAGGAAGGAAACCAAAGTTGAAAATGATAATGAATGATGACCGTGGAAAGCTGGGCTCTCCGCAGGTCAGATCCCAGCTCTTTGGTACTGAATATGGAAGCGAGGAAGGAAGCAGGAGGTCAGAAGACCAGGAGGGACCTGGGGGGATAAAGCAATAGAAGAACAAACCTGCAGCCATGATGAACAGGAATATAAATCACCTGACTCGCAATGACTAACTTCCCTAGATGATTTTAGAAAATTGCAAAACAATCACGAGTTTTTCTTTTCACCCTGCACATTACATATTCCGTATTAGACTCCAGTTCTATCTTCAGCATCCTAGTATTACACATTTATATTTTGCCAGTTATCAGTTCTATTAACCCAGGCCCTCTGCAAAATGACTTGTCATTAATAACAAGAACAAGTTTTTTCAGTTTAGACGGAAAAGAAGATAGGGAATTGAGGGGAGGGTGTTATCTAATGCATTTTCAAAGAGATTTGTTTAGTGAGAGCACTTGTTAGAAACAGCTCAGCAAAGAGCATCGAGACTCTGAAAAATATGTATTTGAAATATAGCTAAAAAGCCTTTTAGGGACTGAATGCTCCCAGAATGCACTGCTACACAATTTATGGTAAAAATTTTAGCAGCTAAGAAATTAAAATGTGACAAACATATTCATGAAACGCATCCAAACTCTTTACCCCCATGGGGAAGAGACTGTTTTTTGTCACTGCTATTATTGTTTTAAGAAAAGAAGGGGGAAAAGAGGGTAAAACAAATAGAAAGGCTATCAGAAGACAACATCATTAATCAAATACTCCTCAAGCCTGGGGACAAATGTTTACAACAGGAGACTGAGGAACTGAAAGGGAGGTTAACAGGGATCTGCTTTAAGAAACCTCAGCAGTCTATCAGGGAGGCTGAAAACGTACAGTAATACTGAGAGTAGAAAAGGATGCTAGTGATATAATTTGGAAAAGAAGAGATCAGCAATTTTACCTGTGGTATCTTGGAGGACAGAACCTTCCAGGGGGCACACACCCCACCATAAACCCTTTCAGCATCTGGTCACTGTGAGACAGCATCAAGAAAATTAATAGCCAAAGCAATGAAATGTCATTTATCAAAGGGCAGACATAGCCAGTTTTCTATGATTTAGGCTAATAGGGCCAGAACATTCATTATCTAATGGTAATAAGTCACACTATAAACATAATATCTTCAATATATTATGCATATTATAATGCAATTAATAATAAAATATAATTGTGTAGTATAACTATTTTTAATATATAATTGTATGTTTATATTTTAAATGAAATCCTGATGGACTGTTTTTTAAAGCAAATCTCTGTTATCCTCCTTTCAGCTCTTTAGAAGACAACACAGCCCAATTCATACCCAAAAAAGGAAACCCTTTGAAAGGTTACCCAGCAAAAGGTCATTCAGCTTTTACCTAAAGATCTCCAATGTGGGAGAATCCACAACTGAAGTTTTTCTTCACATCAAACCTAAGTATACCCTTTTTCTTTCCATGCCTCCTACTTCTGCACTGTAGGACCAAGCAACACAAATCTAATCCTTCTGTCTAAAGACATAGTTAAAAACAAATATTATGTTCCCATGATGGCAATATACTAGACAGTTTTCAAGACGGGCAAATTACTACTGTGCCTTCCCAGGCCTCAAGAATCGTGACAAAAATTTAGGTTTTTGCCAACTGACAAAAAGAGGAGAAAAATGAAAGAAGTGATAGGCCAGTATCTGGGGTGGAGAGGGCTATTGTAGGAGGCAGGAGAGGGATGGCAGAATGGCAGTGGTGCTCACCCTTGTTTTGTTTCTATTACCTTGATGCAGGAGAGCGATTACCAGCCAAAAGAGAGCCAAAATGCTCCAGGCTCCACAGTACTCACCTTCTTACTCCAGGTCCTGGTTAACTCTTAGCTCAGCCTGCACTCCCTAGAACCTTTAGATTGGATACCAATTGTTAATAAATCTCTATACCACATATAGTAGTGAAGCAAAACAGGGAAAAGTATGGTGGTATCTGTGCATTATTTGGCACAGGTAGGATAAACTGCAGCAAAAACAGCCTCTCCAAGGTCAACTTGATTCCATGAAGGTGAGAGAAAGCAGAGAACACAAGTGCCTTCTCATAGACTCCTCTCTGCCTTAACTCTCCCATTAGCTGCAAATCACAAGCCTGTGATCCCCCCAGAGTAACACAACAGAAGAGGAAATCAGGAAGTTCATTGCCTTTATTGACCTTTATTCTCCCACCACAGTGGGAGGGGGAAACATTTCAGTCAAGGTGGAAACACATCTACTGGGTGTGTTGTGAAAGTTTCTACGATTTTGTTATCTCTCTCTCTCTCTATCTCTGTCTCTTTCTCTCTCTCTCTCTCTCTCTCTCTCTCTCTCTCTCGTATCTCTTTCTTTCTCTGTATCTCTGTCTCTCTGTCTCTGTCTGTGTATCTCTATCTCTGCTATACACACTCTCTGCTACACACACACACACACACACACACACACTAAATTCCTATAACCATCTATTAATTTTAAAATTAAATGTGAACTTCCAGGTTTGGCATTCTAAGTCCTTCACAACCTGACCCCAACCTACCTTCATAGCCCCATTATACATTTACTCTGCTTTCTGTCTTCTACTTTCTAGCCAAATGAACCTTCTTGCTCTTCACAACTTTAGAACTAGGAAAGATTTTACAAGTCACCTAATTCATTTCCCTTATTTTACAAATGAGGACACTAAAGCCATAGGGCTTAAGTGACTTGTCCAAGGTCAGGTACATACTAAAGCACATCTAAAACATCAAACTATGAACAGGAAATTAAGGTACTATACTATCTATAAAGTAAGCCCACATAATGAAAGAGCAATAGATTTATTTTCAAAACTTTCTGCTAAATTGAAATCAGAGATAATTCACCTTTTGTTTGCAGTTTCTAACTGCGTATAGTGAATTGTGCAAGGGTCAAGTCTCCTCTCCACCTGAGAACCTTTTCCCCATTGCATTGATCCTTTAGAAGCCCCAATGCTTCCTAACAACTTTGAAAGTGAAGAGGCATTCCTTGATTCCTTTCACTTCTTTCAGTAGGAAACTGAGGCTCAGAGAGGTTGATGACTTGCCTAAAATCAGAGTTACTTAATAACAGAAATTGGAAAAGAATTCTGGTCCTCTGGCACATAACATGGAACTAGGTGGCTCATTAGATAGAGCTCTGGACCTAGAGTCAAAAAGACCTGAATTTAAGTCCAGTTTCATATGCTAGCTATGTGACCCAGGGCAAGTCACTTCACCCATTTGCCTCTGTTTTCTCAACTGTAAAATGGAGATAACAACACCACTTAGCTTCCAAGGTTATTGAGAATCAAGAGATGATATTCACACTGTACTTAGCACAGTGCCTGGTACATAGTAAACTCTTATTTCTTGTTTCATTTTTCTTCCTTCCTAGTAGACACCAAAGATTTGAAGAGCCTTAAATGCCAAATGGAATCTTTCCAAGATACATAGGACATTGATCCAGATTCATACAAATAAGAGCCATTCCCCCAATAGATAAATGGTCAAATGAAATGAAAAGGCAGTTTTTAGCAGAAGAAATCCAGTCCATCCACAATCACATGAAAAAATTTTCCAAATCAATAATCATTAGATAAATATAAATTTAAGAAACTCTGAGGTTCTACACCATACCCATCCAATTAGCAAAGTTGACAAAAAAAGAAGTATGGAGAAATAGGTACCAGTGGTGGAACTATGAACTGATCCAACCATTCTGGAAAACAGTTTGGAACTATGCTGAAAAAGTAGAGAACTAGAAACTAAGGGGTGACTATTAACTTGAGGGGGGGGGGAAATAAATAAATTAATTAAGGTATGTGAATATAATGTAATATTGCAATGCATTAGAAGTAAAAAAAAAACATTTTAGAGAAAACTGGAAAGATTTGCATGGACTGACACAGGATGGAGTAAGTAGTACCAGGAGAGTTATTCTTACAGTAACAATAATCCTATGAAAACAAATAACTTTTAAAGACTTAAGCATGCCAATCAATGCAATAATCAACCTATTTCAGATGATTCATAATAAAGCATGCTATCCAAACTTCTGACAGAGAAGTGATAGACTCAGGATCCAAAATAAGACGTATACTTTTTGCATGTGGACAATGTGAGAATTTGTTTGTTTGACTTCCACTTTGTTACAAGAAGAACTCTTTTTCAGTGGGGAGAATAAGGTAAGAGAAAGAACAAAATAGATTTTTCTTGATTAAAAAAAATAAAAACAAATTTAAAATATTTGAATTTAAAGAATATACCAAGTGGGGGGCGGAGCCAAGATGGCGGAGTAGAAAGACTCACCTATGCTAGGTCCGAATCCACAGCTCATAGATTTCCTGTAAAAAGAACTCCTGACAAATTCTGGAACAGTGGAAGCCGCGCAGCAACACAGTGAAGGAGATTTCCGTTGCAGAGAGCCCTGAAAAACCAATCGCAAAGGTACCCCAGACGGGAGCGGAGTCCTGTCCTGCTGAGCGCTCCCCTCCCCCGCACCAGCCACGCAGCACTGAGAGGAGCGAGCAGAGCCCTGCAGGCATCAGGGACCTGAATCTCCGGGCGGCCGCGAAGGTCCCTCCACCCATAGACGCACAGGTCAGTGAGAGAGACGGGCTGAGAGGGGAGCGAGGGATCTCCGGGACTCGGACCCCCTGGTAAGCGGCCGCTGCGGCAGAGGCTGAGGCAGCTCGGCCAGAGGCAGAGGCAGCTCAGCCAGAGACTCCCAGAGTGGGCTGGAGCTGCACCCCAGCTCCACTACAAAGGATCTCTGTATAAACCCCCTGAGGGAACTGAGCCTGAGA
>JAQQSK010012605.1:0-11808 GCA_028658325.1 Potorous gilbertii | reverse complement strand
CTTTTGAACCTTTTTTTTTTCCATTTGGCTAATTCTGCTTTTGAAAGCATTCTTCTCCTCATTGGCTTTTTGAACCTCTTTTGCCAATTGAGTTAGCCTATTTTTCAAGGTGTTATTTTCTTCAGCATTTTTTTGGGTCTCCTTTATGAAGGTATTGACCTGTTTTTCATGCTTTTCTTGCATCTCTCTCATTTCTCTTCCCAGTTTTTCCTCCACCTGTCTGACTTGATTTTCAAAATCCTTTCTGAGCTCTTTCATGCCCTGAGCCGGTTGGATGTTTATTTCAGATGTTTGGGATACAGAGGCCTTGACTCTTATGTCTTTACCTGATGGTAAGCATTGTTCTTCCTCATCAGAAAGGAAGGGTGGAAACATCTGGTCCTCAAGAAAGTAACCTTCTATGGTCTTATTTTTTTTCCCTCTTCTGAGAATTTTCTTAGCCAGTTACTTGACTTCTGAGATTCCTCTCCACCCACACCTGGATCCTCCCAGCTAGTGCTTGGGGTCTGAGATTCAAATGTTGCTCCCCAGCCTCAGGGCTTTTGGCAACAGACCTGGCTGCTATTCAGTGGGACCTTAATTTCTGGTGCTCAGATGGGGGCAGGGCCACCTCCCAGGCTCAGTTCCCTCAGGGGGTTTATGCGGAAACCTTCAATAATGGACCCCAGCTCCTGCCTGCTCTGGGAGCCTCTGGACGCCACTGCCTCTGCCGCTGCCTCCCGAGGGGACATGAGTTATGGAGGCACCCCGCTCCCCGCTCAGGCAGTCCAGATGTCTCTCTCACTGACCTGTGCATCTGTGGGTGGAGGGACGCCGGAGATTCCGTCCCTGAAGCCTGCTCCGATCTACTCCTCTTGGGGCCATGCGGCCAGGGCAGGGCTGGGCTCCGCTCCTGTCTGGTGCACAATGGACCTTTGGGGTCGGTTTTTCATGGCTCTCTGGAATGGCAATCTGCTTTACTTTGTTGCTGTTCGGGTTCCACTGTTCCAGAATTTGTTGGGAGTTCTTTTTACAGGAAATCCATGGGCTGTGGGTTCAGAGCTAGCATATGTGAATCTTTCTACTCCGCCATCTTGGCTACTCCCCCCAGAAATTGTAATTTTTGAGAGGATTAGGTATTGAATGTTGATTTAAATGAACCATATATGGTTGGTTGTTTTCCTTCATTTCCAATGAGGACCAAAATGACATCATTTTATAGTATGTTCCACTGTGGTTGGTCAGACCAATATAAGATTGGAAGGCTCTAACATGGGTTGGGCACAAATTGTCCATTTGGTAGAGAGATATCTCTAAATTTGCCCATCATATTTCTTTTGCACCAGTGCAGTTCTGCTTTCCTCCTATAAAGCAACGTCTTCTTTGATACAGGCATACTGTGCTGGTCAGTCCCTGTTCTCCAATTCTTACAATTGATTTAAAATTTCTTTGGAGATACCATGAGAGTATCCTTGTATTGCTTCTTCTCACCTCTGTGGGAGCATTTGCCTTTTGTGAGTTCTCTTTAAAATTAGCTTTTAGACAAAAGTGTGTTCGGTAGTTAAGGAATGTTGTCTGCCCATTAGAATTACACTCTCTACAGTAGGCTTTGAGTGTTTGACAGTTTGACTTGGGAAAGGATCTCTCTCTCTGGTACCTTATCTAGCCAAGTGATCTTCAGAATCTTCCTAAAACAATTCAAATGAAAGTGACTTCATTTCCTGGCATGGCACTTGTAGACTGTCCAGATTTCACGGGCATATGGCAGTGAGGCTTTGTAGACCTTCAGTTTGGTAGACAATACTTCTTCTCTCTCACACTTTCCTTTGTATCCTTCTGAACCCTGAACTAGCTCTGGCAATGAGTATGTTAACCTTGTACTACTCAAAACCTCTCAACTTGCTGTAACTGGTGGTTTCAAGTATGGATGGTGCAGTATTTGTGTGCTGGAGAACCTCTCTTTTCTTGGTATTAATTGTCAGTCCAAAATTAACATAAGTGGCAGAGAATTGATCCATATTCTGTTGCATCTCAGCCTCAAAGGTTGCATTGAGTGCATGCATATATTGAGTGCAAACAAAATATTGAAAACTCTCCCTCCATTTTGGTATGGACTTATAACCTTTTCAAGTTAAATTACCATCAGTGCAGTACTTGACCTTTATGGCAGTTTTGTCTTTATTGAAGGTGTTCAACAATATCATTGAAATCATCATGAAAAAACGCATGGGAACAAGTACACAGCACTGCTGCAAGGATGCCATCATGAAACTTACAATAAGGATGAACCTCTCTGAGCAATCAGATTTTACCATGATCTTTCACAAGTCCTCATGACTAACAATATGAAAAGCCTTGGTCATTCTGTACAGACCTCTGTTTTACTCCTGGCCCATAAATGGCCTTTATGGGATAGGATAAAAGTGCTTTGAATTGCTGTTATCAGGTTTAAACTGAATTCCATCTGCCTTTTTACTGAGCCAAGAACCCTGAATCTCTCTAAGCTTAACTTGCATTTTACTTTTGATGGAGTTACATGCTGCCTTCTTAGAGACATATGAACTATCTTGCTGGTAAACCCTGTGGCATTATTGTTTTTCATTTAGTTATTTCTGAATTTCCCTTGTCATTTTCATCAAACCAGTCCTGCTGTTTGTGAGTTTTCTGGTCCAGACAAGTAAATGTGGTGCTGTACATCATATTTTTGAAAGCTGCCCTCTCCTTTTCTGTTTCACCAGTGTGTATGCTCCCAACATGAAAAACCCTGACGAAGTCAAAGAAAAATTTTATGAATATCTAGAAACCGTCATCATTAATGTGCCAAAAGAGGTCAAGCTTGTAATTCTGGGTGACTTAACACTAGGGTAAGGCACAGATTATCAGACTTTATCCTGAAGAAATGAGCTGAACACTTCCATAGTGTTCTCAACAGACCATCGTTAACCAATACTGAAGCCATTGATGATATGCCTCAGGTTGAAGTCAATCCTTCTCTAGCCACACTATTAACTGAAGCATGCCATTGGGCTCCTGTTGCATGGCAAAGCACCTGGTGCTGATTCTTTTCCAACTGAGATTTACAAGGCAATGGGTGCCCTGCTTATACAAAAGCTGACTGAAATCTTCCGGGTTATATGGCACGAGGTGATTATGGAGTTCAAGGACAACTCTACTCTCAAACTCTATAAAAGAAAGGGAAATAGCTTGTCCTGTGACAACCACAAAGGGGTATCTATCTTAGTCATTGCCAGTAATATTCTTACCAGAGCCCTCCTTAATCAGCTTATCTTTCACCAAGAAGGTCATCACCTCCCCAAGAGCCAGTGTGCTTTCAGAAAGGGTTGAGAAATAGTTGGTATAATGTTCAATGTTTGAGTAGTCTAAGAGAAATGCCAAGAGTAAAACAGAGGTCTGTACAGAATGACCAAGGCTTTTCATATTGTTAGTCATGAGGACTTGTGAAAGATCATGGTGAAATCTGGTTGCTCAGAGAGGTTCGTCCTTATTGTTAAGTTTCATGCCTTTGGAAGAACTGAGGCTTTATTCACACCTAAAATTCATGCTTTTAAACTACAACAACTTTCTTAATGTGTAAAAATATTAATAGCCTTCTTAATTTGGTCTAAGTTACTAGTTTAGCAGGATCTTTTTAAGTGTACCACAATGCAAGACCCGTGATCTTAATAATATTACAATCCACATAACTAGCCTCCATTAAAGTGTTTCCACCGACATGGACTGTGGGAAGTCCCGGCACTATCAGAGGCTTCCTTCCCCTCTTGGCTTCTTCCCTTGGCCTTTAAATTCATCTTAAACCCATCTAGGATGGTTGCACAGTAGGCAGACCTAACACTGGGATAGTGATCTTCCTCTTTACCTTCCTTTTTGCCCCATCTTCCACTCAGACCCCATTTGTATAGCTTGACTGCTCACAGGGCTTCTATGAAGTAAGAGTCACCCATTCTGTTCCTTCTGGCAAGATGACACATCACCAGATCTTATCATGTCACTGCCTTCTGATGTTTTATATAAAGACCTTGACATCTGCCTTGCCTTTTCACTTCGAAACCCACTCTATTACTTTTTTCTCCCAGTGTACATCTACCCTATTGATGTAACCTAAGGACCTTGCCATATACTGTACTGCTATACGCTTAGGACTTTCTGTACCTTTCCATCCCTGCAGAGCTGAATTAGCTTTTATGTGTTGTCTCAAACAATTAGATTATGAGCTCCTTAAGAGTGAGGTTTGTCTCACTTTTTCTTTTTATATTCCTAGTGCTTAGCACATTACATGGCACACATAAAGTACTTGACAATTGCTCATTCATTCATGATGATGATGACAGAATCCTGATCCCAAAAGATCTCAACAAATTGGATCGTGAGCTGAATCTAATTAAATGAAATTTGTTAAAGATAAATGTCACATTGATACTTAGCTCTTTTGTTTTTTCCCCCCCTCTAAAAGCAACAACACAAGCACTGAATTGAAGAAATGCAATTTAATAATTCGTGTTTAAAACAATAACAATAGCAACTCAACATGTTTTTTGATTAACTACAAAGTCAGTTTTAGTCAGTAATGTGATATGCCAGCCAGAAAAGCTAATATAATCTTAGGCAACATTTAAAAATTGAAGTAGTTAGTCTTTTTGCTTTTCTCTGTACTGGTCATATCTAGAATATTTATATCAGTTCAGAGTGCTGCATTTTAAGAGAGACATTGGAAAATAAGGACTCCAGAAAAAGTTGAGCAGATTGTTTCATAGGAACATCTGAAGAAACTGAAAATTTTTAGCCTGGAGAAAGTAAGATGTAGTGGTTATGAAATAACCATCGTTTATTACATGAATGATGCAAGAATAATTACATCTTTTTTTGTGACTACAGATTCAGAACTTGAACATTAGATTTTGGCTCTTTATAAAGAAAATGATTTCTAATAGTACTGTCTAGAATCTGTTTGGACTTACATGAATGAGACAATATTAGTGAAACATTCTCAATGTTCAAGTAGAGGAATTTCTGGCGTAATAGTAGCTGTATCAGAAACCTCTCATTTTCCTTCTAACTTTAAGAGTCTGTGATTCTGTCAGAAGTGGTTAAGTAGCGCAAGATATGGCCACTAAATGGATGAAGAACCATGAAAATAACTCCAGGCAGGGCATGATAGAGCAGAATTTGAAATTGGGCATATTTGTAAACTGCTGCGAGGCTTATTGGCAGCCTGTTTTCATTTATGTTTTTTGAGCCATGATAGACAGGAATATGAAATTAGGACAGAAGAATCATAAACAGTATTATTGTCTCTACATAGTTCTAACCTCATACAGTGTTCAGTTGTGTGCTACTGTGGTAATATATAATTGAGCTGCAAACAGGTATATGTGGCCTTAAGTGTGTTTAGATTTATATAATTCTTTACTGCATAATTAGATGCACATACTCAGTATGGAATGAATTTCTGGTAACATTTTTCTTAAAACACTTCTCAATCAACTATAATAACTGACATAAATGTCTTCTTAAAATATGAAATGTAATAGAGAATATGAGTTTGATTATATTTTCTAAAGCATGATTATCTCATACCCAACAAATTAGCAAAGATGGCAAAATATGAGAATAATCAATGTGGGAAGAGTGGCATACTATTGTGTGATTTAGAAAACAGTTTGTAATTATACTGATAAAGGGTCTAAAATGTCCATACACTTTGACCAGAGATTGTATTATGTAGGCATGTATCCCAAGGAATTCATTGATTAAAAAGAAAAGTGCTTATATGTGCCAAAATATTTATGGCAGCATTTTTTGTGGTTCAAAAGAATTGGGGAAAAAAAGGGGATACCTGTCCTTTGGACATTGACTGAATAAGTTAGCTAGCAGAGGGGTGGGGAACCTGTGGGCTCAAGGCCACATGTGGCCTTCTGGGTCCTTTTGATTGATTTCAAGTTTTATAGAACAAATCTTTTTTGGATTCAATCAAAGGACTGCACTTGAGGACCTAGAGGGCTACATGTGGCCTCAAGGCCACAGATTCCCCACCCTGTGCTAGAACTTCAATGTAATGAAATGTTATGATACTATAAGACACAATGAATGTTATTTAAACAGGGTAGCAAAGAAATATTTACATGAACTGATACTGAGTGAAGTAAGCATAGCCAGGGAACATGATGGATACAACTATGTAAATTAAAAGAAGAACCATCACAAAGCATTCAAAAGTGAATGGTGGCAAAATTAAAAGAAATGTAAATGATATTAAAACAAAAGGTAGTAATAAAATTTATTTAAAAATAAAAAATTTTGAATATATTGGCATCTCTGACTATAATTTTACAAAACATTTTTTGCCAGTACCTAATTCAGAAACTATTTAAGGTATTTGTGTATAAAATAAAATGTGATTTTGTATCAAAATAAAATTTATGTATTACTATACTGTACTATTGCATAATATGTATACGTTCTTTTACTGCGCTATTAAATATCTCAAAGTAAGATCTTTGTGTAGTATCTTTGTATGTTATAGCAAAACTGTTTCATTATGTATCCAAATACAAATCTGGTGTCTATACTGCATGATTAAAGTAACTTTGCTTTTAAGAAATTCTACTTCACAATGAGTCATTGATGGTATTTATGAATTGTTTATTCTATGGCTCTTTTTCTTCACTGTAGAAAACATGGAGTTAGTAATAGAACATATTGTATGTCTTTATATTATCTATTTAGTTGTAAAAGCCTTAAAGATGAAAGAGATTGTTTTATTTATTTTGTTTGAATTATATACCACCTGCTGAGCTCTTGAGTATTCAGGGCTACAATTTATAGTATTAATTAAGAAAGTTTTCCCTTTATTCTCACAATGAATTAGATAAAGTGTCTTATTATACTCTGTGAATCTTGATCCAGCTTTTTTTTGAGTTCTTGTGTTTTCTTGCCCTCTCTTCTCTGTGTTCTCCCTTCCATACCCCTTTCTTCCCTTTTCCCCATGTCTCTCTTCTATTGTGATAAATGTTGCTTTCTTTGGAACAAAGATAGATACTAGTTTTTCTTTATATTTATTTATTATTAAGATGTAAATTTCCAAAAATTACAAAAAATTTTTTGGCTAAATATGGATTTTTATAGACATGTACATATGATATGACCATAATAGGACCTGATAAAAATCTATATCCATTTCCCTTATGTCATTTGATGATATTATTGACTTACACTATGAAATTTCAAATATTGTAGTACATAGAATTTATTTGTTCAGAGACAAATGTCATTAGAATCAAATTTTCATTGGCTATATAAATCATTAAAAAAATGTTATTTTTTATTTTTTAGGTTCAACAAATAGATCGTGTAGTAGAAGTTGTGGAGGAAACCATTAAAGGTAATCAGAGATATAAATGAACAGTTATTCTAGCTCTCTAATATGAGTGCTGATGTGTCTGTGTGCCTCTGTCTGATTGTCTGTAAGAATCCCCTGTGCTTGATGTTAGAGGCAACAACCCAAGACAATCACAAGAAGTAGAAACAGGAGACGCTGTGTTGCTTGTTCAAATTAGCGGTTCTTCTGCAGAAAGTCAAAGGAGAATGCCATTGCCCTGGTTTGGGGAAGTCATTGAAAGCAATCACATAAGAGGTGGTACTGAAGCCTAGATTGTATTCATTGAATAGAATTTAGGAGGCAGAGGAGAGCAGTGAGTCAGAATTGTCTCTAAAGTTATCATTTTGATGAAGATTGGAATGCTTGGGTCATGTACAGACTTAGAGAGCTTAATATTTTTCAGGAAATATATGTTGTGACAGTTTTGCTTGAGTATTAATTTGAAAGGTTTTGCTGTACAATTCTATTTAAAAACATTTAAATATACATGGGGCAGTTATAGCAGTTTGCTATTTTGTTACCTTGGTACTTTTTCAGAATGGTGGTTCATTTTCTTCATCAATGAAGATTTGAAATGTCTTGACAGCTTCCTCATCTATGAGTTTCTTATCTGATTTTTGATAAATAACTTTGAAAAGTTCTACCCAAGGTATTTGAGAGCCTTCTTCCATTTTCTCATGAGTTCCAATGCATCACTTGGACTATTCTAACTATGTATCTGCTCTATTTCCTTTTTCTAAACTTTGCCATTTGTGTGCTTCAGTTGCCTTTTTGTGTCCACCATGCATTTTCCCACTTCCCTTTGCTCTGGTCAACATATTACTTCAGAGTTTTCTGTCAGTTATTCAACAAACATTTTGTTGTTGTTCAGTCATGCCCAATTCTTTCTTACCCCATTTGGAGTTATCTTGGCAAAGATAATGGAGTTGTTAGCATTTCCTTCTCTAACTCATTTTATAGATGAGAACACCGAGGCAGGCAGTTAGGTGACTTGCCCACAATCACACAGCTAATAAGTGTCTGAGACCAGATTTGAACTGAGGTTTTCCTGATTTCAGACCTGGTGATCTATCCACTGCATTCCCTAGCATTTATTAAATGCTTGCTGTGTGCCAGGTACTATACCAAGGAATAAAGATACAAAACTTAAAGTGAAAACCCTACCCTTATATTAGTTTATTGTTTTAGAGAGTTTAAGGGAATTATCAAGGATAAAGCTAGAAAAAGGAGTGGAGCTGAGACCCAAACACAGTTCTCTTGACTTCCAAACCAAATATCCTTTTCATAGTGTCATATGTTAGTTTTATTATTAATAGGTGCTGAGTGAAATAGGTGACACTACATCACATAGTTTTTAATATAGTAACCAATAAATCTTCTTGAACTCACTAGTTCACTATACTGTGTATTCACATTCATCAAAAGCACCGCTCCCAAGGCAAAACAACTACCAGAAGAATTAATGTCAACAAAATAGAGCTGTTCTGTGAGCGTGAACAGTTTGTTGCTGACTTGGAGGGAAAATTGAGCCAACACAGTTGGCAACAGTGGAGCAGAAAAGGAGTGGGCAGCTTTCAGAGATTTGGTGTACAGCACTGCATTTGCTCATCTGGATCAGAACACTCGCCGACACCAAGACTGGTTTGATGAAAATGATGGGGAAATTCAGAAGCTGCTAAATGAAAAATGAGAACTTCACAGGATTTACCAGCAGGATGGTTCATCCGTCTCTAAAAAGGCAGCGTTTAATTCCATGAAAAGCAAAGTACAAGTAAAGCTCAGAGAGATGCAGGATTCCTGGCTCAGTAAGAAGGCAGATGAAATTCAGTTTTATGCTGATAGTAACAATTCAAAGCACTTTTATGATTCCCTGAAAGCTATTTATGGGCCAAAAACCTATGGTGCAATCACAGCTACTCAGTGCTGATGGGGCCACATTGATTAATGATAAAGACATGATCCTAGAGAGATGGGCTGAATACTTCTATAGTGTTCTCAACAGACCATCATCAATCAATACTGAGGCCACTGACCATTTACCTCTGGTTGAAGTCAATCCCTCCTTAGCTGAAGCTCCAACTGAAGAAGAGGTTTTGAGGGGCATTAGGCTCCTTTCATGTGGCAAAGCACCTGGTGCTGATTCTATTCCAGCTCAGATTTACAAGGTAGGGGGACCACTGCTCATATAAAAACTGACTGAAATTTTCCAGTTTATGTGGTAAGAGGTTCAAGGATGCCTCCATTGTCTAGCTCTATAAAGGTAAGGGGAATAGATTGTCCTGGGACAATTATAGGGGGATCTCTCTCTTAGTCATTCCTGGCAAAATTCTTTTTTTTTTTTAATTTATTTTCAAGGTTCTACAGTCACTACCATATAACTTAGATTTTTTTTTCCCTTGCCTCCCCCCTCCCTCCCCAAGACAGCGTACAGTTTTATACAGGTTCTACACATCCATTCCTATTAAATATATTTTCACTATAGTTATCCCATATATAGGAATTAAAATGAATGGGAGAAATCATATAACAAACCAAAAAGTAATACAAAAGAAAATGATCTGCTATATTCTGTGATTGAATTCCATAGTTCTTTCTCTGGATGTGGAAGGCATTTTGCCTTAAAAAAACCATTGGGAATTTTTTTAAGTACTTGCATTGCAATGAAGTTCTACCAGAAAAAACTCTCATACACTGTGGTAATTGCTGTGCACAAAGTTCTCCTGGTTCTGCTCCTTTGACTCAGCATCAGATCATATAAGTCTTTCCAGGCCTCTCTGAAGTCTTCCTGTTCATCATTTCTTATAGCATAATAGTATTCCATTACATTCATATATCATAATTTATTCAGCCATTTCCCAATTGATGGGCGTCCCCTTGATTTCCAGTTCTTGGCCACCACAAAGAGTGCTCCTATAAATATTTTTGTGCATGTGGGACCCTTTCCCAGTTTTATGATTTATTGGGGATGCAGTCTTAGAAATGATATTTCTGGATCACAAGGTGTGTACATTTTTGTAGTCCTTTGGGCATAGTTCCAAATTGCTCTCCAGAATGGTTGGATCAGCTCATAGCTCTACCAGCATTGAATTAGTGTTACAGCTCTCCCACACCCTCTCCAACATTTATCATTTTTCTGTTCTGTCATGTTTGCCAATCTGATAGGTGTGATGTGGTGTCTCAGAGTTGTTTTGATTTGCATCTCTCTAATCAATAGTGATTTAGAGCATTTTTTCATATGACTTTAGATATCTTTAATTTCTTCCTCTGAAAACTTCCTGTTCATATCCTTTCACCATTTATCAATTGAGGAATGACTTGTATTTTTGTGCATTTGACTCGGTTTTCTATATATTTTAGAAATGAGGCCTTTATCACCAACACTAGCTGCAAATATTCTTTCTCAGTTTTCTGCATCCCTCCTAATCTTGGTTGCATTGGGTTTGGTTGTGTAAAAACTTTTCAGTTTAATGTAATCAAAATTATTCATTTTGCACTTCATATTGCTTTCTGTCTCTTGTTTAGTCAAAAATTCTTCTCTTCTCCATAAATATGATAAATACACTACTCCTTGCTCCACAAGTTTGTTTATAGTATCAATCTTTATACCTAGATCGTGAACCCATTTGCATTTTATTCTTGTGTATGATGTCAGACATTGGTCTATGCCTATTTTCCACCACACTGTTATCCAGTTTTCCCAGCAATCTTTGTTGAACAGTGAGTTCTTATCCCGGAAGTTGGGGTCCTTGGGTTTATCAAACAGTAGATTGCAATATTCATTGCCTATCTAGCCTATTGTCTACCCTTCTATTTCTTAGCCAGTACCAATTGGTTTTGATAATTGCTGTTTTATAATACAATTTGAGATCTGGTTGTGCTAAGCCACCTTCCCTAGCATTTCTTTTCATTAGTCCCCTTGATATTCTGGACCTTTTGTTCTTCCAGATGAATTTTTATATTATTTTTTCCATCTCTAGAAAATAATTATCTGATAAATTAATTTACTTAGGTAGAATTGTCATTTTTATTTTATTGGCTTGGCCTACCAACAAGCAACTGTATTTTCCACTTACTTAGATCTGACTTTATTTGTGCAAAAAGTGTCTTGTAATTGTGTTCATATAGTTCCTGGGGTTTGTTTTGGCAGGTAAATCCCCAAATATTTTATAGTGTGTACCGTAGCTTTAAATGAGATTTCTCTTTCTATCCCTTGCTGTTAGGCTTTGTAGTAATGTATAGAAATGCAGAGGATTTTTGCAGGTTGATTTTGTAATCAGCAACTTTACCAAAGTTGTTTATTGTTTCAAGTAGTTTTTTAGGGGGGCGGAGCCAAGATGGCGGAGTAGAAAGACTCACCTATGCTAGGTCCGAACCCACAGCCCATAGATTTCCTGTAAAAAGAACTCCTGACAAATTCTGGAGCAGTGGAAGCC
>JAQQSK010012604.1:0-11809 GCA_028658325.1 Potorous gilbertii | reverse complement strand
TTTAGATTTCTTGTAATTAGAAGCACTCTAGGCAATACTAGGTCCCTAGAGCCTTTAAATAGTACAACTTTCCAGAGGTGGTGGAAACTTCAAGGAAAGATAAGTGTAAGGCAGAGATATATGATGTTTTCTCATTTTTTTTATAGTGTGATCTTTAATATGAAAAGCACTTATCTATTTAGAATGTATTGTGGAATATCGTGTAAGATGTGGGACTAAACCTAATTTGTACCAGGCTGCTTTCTAACTTCCCGAGAAGTTTTCATCTAATAGGAAGTTCTTTCCTATGTAATTTGTATTTTCTGCTTTACTAGACACTGGTTATCAAGTTATCAAGTTTCATTATTTCTTATTCTCCCTTGTCTATTCTATTTCGTTGTTCTACCTCTTTAAGTTTTTAACAAATACAGGTTTTGATGGCTACTGCTTTATAATATAGTTTGAGATCAACAAGTTCTATCACCCCTTCCTATTTCTTTTCATCATTTTTGATACTCTAGATCTTTTGTTTTTTTTTCAAATTAACATTGTTATTATTTTTATCAATTTCTATCAAGTAACCCCGTGATTATTTGATTTTAAAGTGTAAATTAATTTTGGTAGCTTTATCATGTCCTTTATATTGGCATAGCCCAGCAATGATCATTGAATATTGCTCCATCTAAGTTGTTCCTCATTTCCTTAAGGATCACTTTGTAATTAAATCTATGCAAGTTTTTTGCAGGCTTTGGTAGATTGATCCCCAGATACTTTATGCATTTTGTAGTTATTTGGAAGGGGATTTCTCTTTCTATTATTGTCTCTTGGATTTTGTTATTACTATATAGAAATATAGTTGATTTTGTAGTTTATTTTATGTCCTGCAAACTTACTTTAACTGTCTCAATTGGTATTTTTACTGATTCTCCAGGATTTTACAACTAGATCATCATGTCTGCAGTAAATAAAAATAGTTTTATCTCTTCTTTGTCTATTTTTATGCCTTTAATTCATTTCTCTTGTCTTATTGCTATTGTTAGCATTAACAGAACAATATCAAATTAGAGTGGGAAGAGTAGACATCTGTACTTTATTTTCATATTGTTAGAAAAAGGGTTCTAGTGTATCTCCATTGCATATGATTCTCGCTTTTGGCTTTAGATAGATATTTCTAATGATATTTTTAAAAAATTCCCTATATGCCTATGCTTTGTAGGGTTTTTAGCATAAATGAGTGTTTTACTTTGTCAAAGGTTTTGGGGGAGCACTTATTAAGAAAATCATATAGTTTAGGAGCTTTAACATGATTATGTTGATTGTTTTTCTTTTGTGAATTATCTTATGATCTTATATCCCTAGTATAAATCCAACTGGGTCATACTCTATGATTTATTAGATAAATATTGTTGTCTATTTGACAGAATTTTATATAAAAATTTTAATCAATATTCATTAATGATACTGTCTATAGTTTTTTGTGCTTTATCCTTCCCTGGTTTTGTTATTAGATCACTATTTGTCTCATAAAAGGAATCTGGTAAGGTGTTTTGTTTCTCAGTTTTTGAGAATAATTTGCATAGTATGAATACTAATTGTTCTTTAAAATTTTGATAAAACTCTTCCATTAATTCATTAAGACTAGGAGTTTTTCTTTGGTACTTAGTTCCTTTATAGGGAGTTCTATTTCCTTTCTAGGGATTGAGTTAAGACCTCCTTTTGGTCTTCTGTTGGTTTGGGTACTTTACATTTTGAAAGTTATGAAAGAAATGCTGAAGTACTATGAGATGGAAGTTCAATTTCTGCCCTCTATAAAAAATGGTCTTGAGAAGAAAATAGTACTTCACCTTCCAGGTGTCCAATCAGAGCTGGGAGAAACTAAAGGAAGACAGTGAGTATCCAAGACTTGATTTAACTGCATGGTGATGAAATTAGAAAAGATCAATTTATCCATGTAGGGGCATCTTGTTGCCTGGAATTGAAAGCAAGCAGAGCTGCAGGTAGAAAATGGAGTGAACTGTTAATATCTCATTTTGTGCTTATTTTAAATCTATTTATTTGTTGGTTTTCTAATCTTTAAAATGCATATTCAATTTGTTAATCCTCTCTTATTCTATTTTTAAATATATATAGGGATTTTAATTTTTCCCCTGAGGAGTGCACTAATTGCCTCTCTGAAATTTTGAAATGTTGTTTTAACATTATCATTTCCTCTCATGTAATTATTGCTTCTATGATATATTCTTTGATCAACTTATTATTTAGTATTTCATTGACAGGTCATCATTTGTGCCCATGTCTTTTGTTTGTGGTCCTTGAATTGAGCACTATTTTCACTGCATTATGGTCTATAAGGAAAACATTTCCTATTTCTATATTTTATATCTGCAATATTTCTCTCTACCTTAATTTAGGGTCAATTTTTGTAAAAGTTGCTTGTGATACTGATAAATACATATTCTTTAGCCATCCCATTTAGAAGATATCATAAGTCTTTAGATCTAGTTTCTCCAGCATTTTGTACTCATCCTTTCCCCCTCTTTGTTTATTTTTCTGTTAAACTTATCTAAAACCAAGAGAAGGGAATTGAAATCTCCTATTACTATTATTTTACTATGTTTTCTCAAAGTTCAATTACTGTTTCTTTTAAAAAATTAGATGCTAAGTTATTTGGAGCTTTTCAATTTAATATGAGCAGTTAGGTATTACAATGGATAAAGTGCTGGACCTGTGGTCAGAAGAACCTGAGTTAAAATCCAGCCTCAAACACTTACTAACTGTGTGACCCTGGGCAAGTCACTTAACCCTCTTTGTCTTAGTTCCTTACTGATAAAATGATCTAAAGAAGGAAATAACAAGATTATTTCAAAAAAGACTTACATAAACTGATGCAGAGTGAAGTGAGCAAAACCAGGAGAATGTTGTAAAAAGTAGTAGCAATACTGTATAATAATTAGCTGTGAATGACTTAGCTATTCTCCGAACTACAATGATCCATGACAATCCCAAAAGATGAATGATGAATTTTGCTATCCAACTCCAGAGAAAGAACTGATTTTGACTGAATACAGTCAGAAGTATGCTGTTTCTCTCTCTCTCTCTTTTTCATTGTCTCTTTCATTGTTTCTTTTTGTTCAAGTTTTCTTTTACAAAATGACTAATATGGAAATGCTTTACATGATTGCACATGTATCACCTGTATCAGATTGCCTATCATCTAGGGGAGAAGAGAGGTAAGGGAAGGGAAGAGGGATACAATTTGAAACTCAACAGTTAAAAATAAAACAAAAATGTTAAAAAAAAATGTTTCAGCATGTAATTGGGTGTTTGAACATGTAATTGGGAGCGGTTATAAATAATAAGAAAGAAGGAAATGGCAAACCACTATAGTATCTGTGCCAAGAAAACCCCAAATGGGGTCATGAAGAGTTGGACACAACTGAAAAGACAACAAACAACAATAAAATAAAGCAACAACAGCAAAAGTTTAATAAGGATATTGGTCTATGACTCCTTTAAGCATAATATAGTTTCTTTTTGATGTTTTTGAATGTTTATTCTTGCTGTGTCTAATATTATGATTGCAACTATTGTGGTTTTTAGATTAACTTGACACATAGTAAAACTTCCCTCCAGTACTCCATTTTTATCCTCTGCAGTTCTTTGTATTTTAATTGTGTTTCTTACAGGCAATAGATGGTGGAATTTTTTTTTTTGTTCTTTTGTTTTGCTTGTTTGTTATTCAATCTGCCATCTTTTTTTTGTTTTGTTGTATTAAATCACATTCAAGGTTATGAAAGGGGGCTTATATTTATATATCTTTATATTATTATATTTTTTTTCCTCTATTTGTAGCTAATATTGTTCCCTCCTCTCCCCAAATTAGGACTTTTTTTTCTTTTTTCCTCTTTAAATACAATACTGTTTCTCTTTAGTTATTTTGGCCTAATATATTTTAAGGCAACCCTATTCCCACTGGCCCTCTTTCTCCCTCAAGTAACGCCTGCCATTTATTACCCATCTCCCTTGTTTTGGAATTTTGCTTTAGTTATTAGTTTCTTTTTCTTTCTTTCTTCTGTGATTTACATTTATTTTTCTGTCAATTATGCAGTAAAATAGAATCCCTCTTCCTTTTCTCCCCTTCAAATTGTTTGGTTAATATTTTTTTTAAAAAAAAAAATCAATCTTTGCATCTTTAAAAAAAAATTTCCCTCATTCCCTTCATTAATCCTACCATTCTATTTTAAATTTCTTTTCTTTGATTCATGATCTTAATAATTATTTAGTACTAGTTTAGTCTTCATATGACTTACGGAATTAAAATTTCTAATGTCCTCATTTGGGATTCTTTCTTTGAAATAATTTCTATGTCAATGCCTTTTAAATCTTGCCCCATGGCCCCTTTTCTCTGCTGCGATGCATTCTTAGAAATATCAATTCTTTTAGGTGATAGAAAGGATGCTGCCCAATAATAAGAATTTTTTCTATGTCTCTGATTGCACATTTCATTTTTGACCTTCATTGTTGACCTCCCCTTGTGATGTAGGGTGTGATCAGGGAGGATCAGTAACTTTGGTGTGATGGCTGCCAAGCCCTATTCAGGCCTCTTTCCAACTTTGGTGTCTACTTGTTCCACCCAGCTCTCACCTGTGACTCCAAGAAACTGCATCATGTGCAGCAGCCACATCCCGGGAAACCATTTCAGCAGATGGGCCAAACCAGGTTGAGAGTATCCAAGGGGTCTGAAGCCCATTGATGAGTTAGGGAGTTGTCTAACCCAAGCATGTGAAGACTTCCTCTGGTGCAATGGGCAGAGGAGAACAATTTGTCCCAATGGCCATGAAGGCAGCTGAAACAGGCAACGTGGAGTACTTTGAGCTTCTTTAGACATGGAAAATGCCAAGGTCATCCACTGCATCCTGAGCCATCACCAGCCATCTTGACTCTGTCCTGCCACATGACTATGATGACCCTAAAGGAGAAAGCAAGGCTGATGACTTCATGCAACTCTGCCTCACTTAAATCCAATTTGCACACAAATGAAAAGACATCACCTATACCATTTTACTATTATGCCTCAAAGTCCTGTGGCAACAGGCAGGTGATAAAGGTGTGGACACACTGGGAGCTGTAGTCACAACCCTGTACACAAACAGCTCAGGTCATAGGGTTGTTTCTCACTGGAAGCAGCAGTGGGACTTGGCAGCCCCTGGGTGTCTGAGTAGTCTTTTAAAAATTTCACTGCTCACCCCTAGGTGTGAGGAAGAAGGCTAGAAAAGGTGTCCTAAACACTGTCTGCTTACCCAACCCTGACCTGATTACCACAGCAGGTGAAGAATCCCACTATGTGGTCAAAACACAAAAAAAGTACAAAATGTATAAAATGATCTGCAAAGATGATTCCACTCACCATGGGTACATGGAATGTGTGTACACTAATAGACAACACAAAATCCAGCAGACCTCAAAGATGAACTGCTCTTGCTGCAAGAAAACTCAGCAGATAACACATCCAAATAGAAGCCATGAATAAAGCAAAATTGGCAAATGAAGGCCAGCTTACTGCAGTTGGAACTTGATACACACAACAGAACACAAAATACACTTTCCAGATGGGGTAAGGGGAGCACCATGAAGCTGGTGTGAGTTTTGCAATTAAAATTAATCTAGTCAGGAAGCTGGCATGCCTGCCAAATGGAGGGAATGACAGGATCATGACAATGAGATTGCCACTCACAGGAAAATGCCATCATCAGTGCTCCTACCATGACAAACCCTGATGAGGTCAAAGAAAATCTAGAGACCCTTATCATCAATGCACCAAAAGAGGACAAGTTAATAATCCTGGATGACTTTAATGCTAGAGTAGGCTCAGACTACCAGGCTTCACAGGGAGTCCTAAGGAGGAATGGAGTTGGAAACAGCAACAGCAATGGTCATTTACTGCTGAAGACTTGTGCATTGCATGACCTTGTCATCATCAACATTGTTTTCCATTTACCTAAATGCAATAAAACTTCATGGATGAACCTTTGCAGCAAACACTGGCGTCTAATAGATTATGTGATTGTAAGAAGAGACAGACAAGATGTGAGAGTGATAAAAGGAATGTGTGGTGCAGAGTGCTAGACTGATCACAGACTTATCCTTTCCAAGCTAAAGATTTGCATTCATGAAAAGTGCTACCCCCAAGTCAAAATGACTACCAGAATAATTAATGTCAACAAAGAAAGAACTCTTCTCTGAGTGTGAAAAGTTTGTTGCTAACCTGGAGGGAAAGTTGAGCCAGTACACAATTGGCAACAGTGGAGCAGAAAAGGAGTGGGCAGCTTTCAGAGGTTGGGTGTACAGCACTGCATTTGCTCATCTGGGTCAGAACACTCACAAACACCAAGATGTGTTTGATGAAAATGATGGGGAAATTCAGAAGCTGCTAAATGAAAAACAAGAACTCCAAAGAATATACCAGCAAGATAGTTCATCCATCTCTAAGAAGGCAATATTTAATCCATCAAAAGCTAAGTACAAGTAAAGCTTAGAGAGATGCAGGATTCCTGGCTCAGGATGAAATTCAGTTTTATGCTGATAGTAACAATCCAAAGCACTTTTATGATTCCCTTAAAGCTATTTATGGACCAAAAAGCTATGGTGCATCACAGCTACTCAGTGCTGATAGAGTCAAATTGATTAGTGATAAGGACATGATCCTAGAGAGATGGACTGAACACTTCTATAGGGTTCTCAACAGACGATCATCAATCAATGCTGACTTCATTGACCATTTATCTCAGGTTGAAGTCAATCCATCCTCAGCTGAACTTCCAACTGAAGAAGAGGTTTTGAGGGCCATTAGGCTCCTTTCATGTGGCAAAGCAACTGGTGCTGATTCTATTCCAGCTGAGATTTACAAGGTAGGGGGACCAGTGCTCTTACAAAAGCTGACTGAAATTTTCCAGGTTATACGGCAAGAGGAGGTTATCCCCCAAGAGTTCAAGGATGCCTCTATTGTCCATCTCTATAAAGGTAAAGGGAATAGGTTGTCCTGAGACAATCACAAGGGGATCTCTCTCTTAGTCATTGCTGGCAAGATCCTTACTAGAGTCCTCCTTAATAGGCTGATCCTTCACCTGGAAGATTGTCATATGCCTGAGAACCAGTGTGGCTTCAGAAAGGGTCAAAGAACAGTTAATATGGTGTTTGCTGCCCAACAACTCCAGGAGGAGGAAGTGTTGGCATGATTTTCTGTTTGCAGATAATTGTGCACTCAGTGCAGCCTCTGAAGCTGAGATGCAACAAAGTATGAATCAATTCTCTGCTGCCTGTGCTAATTTTGGCCTAAAAATTAACACCAAGAAAACACAGGTGCTCCATCAGGCACCACCATACCATTTATACATGGAACCATCTGTGACAACAAATGGAGAAGTTTTGAATGCTGTGGATAAGTTTACTTACCTTAGTACTGTACTTTCTAGGGATGTACACATTGACAATGAGGTTAATGCATGCATTGCCAGAGCTAGCTCAGTGTTTGGGAGGCTCCAAAGAAAAGTTTGTGAGAGAAGACTTACTACCAAACTGAAGGTCTACAGAACCATTGTGCTGACCCCATTGTTGGATGCCTATGAAACATGGACAGTCTACTAGTGCCATGCCAGGAAACTGAATGTCTTCCATTTGAACTGTCTTAGGAACATTCTGAGGATCACCTGACAGGATAACGTACCAGACACGAAGTCCTTGCTCTAGCTGAACTGCCAAGAATTCAAATTATACTTCAGAGAGTGCAATTCTAATGGGCTGACCACATTTTTCGAATGCAAAATATATGCTTGCCAAAAGGACTATTTTATGGAGAACTCACATGGGACAGGTGATTTTTTAATCACATGGAAATCAGAAGAAGCAATACAAGGACACTCTCAAGGTTTCTCTCAAAAACTTCAGATTTGACTGAGCAACATGGGAGACACTGGCACAGGACTGCTCAGCATGGCATGCCCCCGGCAGAAAGGATACTGTGCTCTATGAGCAAAGCAGAATTGAGATAGCACAAAGTAAACATAGGATGCACAAATTTAGAGTATTCACCCCAGATATTCACACAGACTATCTGTGATAGGGCATTCCAAGCTTGTATTGGTCTGATCAGCCACAGTCAGACACACTGAAATTTCAATTTATCATGGTGATGTCATTTTGGAACTCTTCAAGAATGAAGGACCACAACCACCAACCACCCTCCACATAGCATTTTTTTCTCATTTGCCTTGAAATCTACTTCCTGGGTCCATACCCTACTACTCTTTTGCATGTCAGTTGCCCCCAAAGGAGTTCTGATTCCTTTTCTCTTGAAGCATGATGAGTGGTATATTCCAGCAGTCTGTACATCACATCCATTGTAAAGTCCCCATCTCCCTTTATAAAATATATTTCTTGTCCCATAGGAACATTCATCAGTAATACCCCTCCCACCTATGAAGTAAAATTCTCCCGTTTCTTTATTCTCTTTTCAATCCCTTCCTTTGCTTTCTCACCCATTATCCAATGGGCTCTTTTCTTCTTGAGACACTCTATCTATTATTGGTCCTTTTATTATGAGCTTTTAACTTGATTAGAATTTATAACACATTCTCATTTATCTTCTTCCTCACTTCCCCCTTTTTATGTACTATTTCATTCCATAATTTATTTCCACTAAAAACATTGATTCATCTGTGGGCAAGGTATTGTGGGAGATAGTTCATAATGTTTTAGTCTTCCTTTGCCATAATCACTTCTATTTGACTTCTGCTTTCACACATCTTCTTTCCAACCTTTAAAAAGAAATCTCTTAATGGTCCCTTTGTTGTTATGTTGTTGTCCTTAGTTGCTGTGCTTATTTACCTTTTTTGCATTTCTGTTGTTTGAGATATTTAAGAAGCAAATAATTTTTCTTCTTATTTTCTTTCTTGGAATACCTCAAATGCCTCTTTTTTTGTTATCTTTTTTTTTTTCATTTATATTTAGGCTCATATTTGTAAGGCAAATCACCTTGGGTTGTATCATGAATTTCTTTACCCTTATTCCATTCTCCATTTTCTGGTGGGTATTGAATAGTCTTGTGTTATTAGGATTTCCTTTTGTAATGCCAAGGCAATACACATAGCAGCCATTATGAATATGCATGTGTATTTCCAGGGTAAATTCACAAAATGTAATAAACTCTCTTCCTCAAAGGCAAAACCAAAAAAATTTTTGAGACATCATTAGAATACCAGGGGGTAAGATTTAACACGGTACTTATCATTAATCCAGGGAGCTCTGACATATTAAACCTTCTTTCTGTCAGACTTTCCCACAAAAACAAGTTCCCCTAGACGGATTCCTCCCCCCACACACTCACAGTTTGCCCCTCTCTCTCTCTCTCTCTCTCTCTCTCTCTCTCTCTCTCACACACACACACACACACACACACACACACACACCCCTTTTCTCCTACTTGGGCAAGTTCCTCCCAGTCTGAGCTCCATGTGACCCAGGCTCCATGTGTTAGGCCTATTAATGGGAGGAGAAGATCTTCTCATTCTATTAACATTACACTGTTCCTTTATAATTGGAGATTTTTCTCTTGGTCACTTGCAGAGTTGCTTGTTTGTCTTTGGGTTTATTAATTTTGACCACTATATGTCTTGGATTTTGTAGCACAGATTTGCTTGCTTGTTTCTGGAGGCAATTTATGAATCCTTTCAACTGGTTCGTTGTTTTCTATATTCAGAAGTTCTGGGCAGTTTTCCTGTTTCATTTCTTGCATTAAAGCATTCAGATTTTTGTTCTTGTGTTCTCCAAAGAGCCCTTTAATCCTTAAGTTGTCTCTACCTATCCCGTCAAGATAAGTATGTTTTGTACAGGGAGTATGTTTTCTCTTATTATTATTGCTTTGTGTTTCTCCCAGATTTTTCTTATATTTTCAGTCCAATAGTTATTTTTTCTTTTATTTTTTTTGGTGAGACTTTCCACACAGAGTCAAGCTTTTTATATTCTTAAAATTATTTCTGCTCTGCAGGCCCCAAGTCCTGTTCTTACACTTCTTATTTCTTTTAGATGATTCATGATCGTTATGTTGTGGTTCCATGCTCTCTCCAGAATTCACACGGTTCTCTCCTTTATCAAGTTGATTCATTTTCCTTTGGTAATGTTTATTCATAAGTGCCGGAACCATTTTACCTGATCTGGGACTCTTATTCCCTTCTGCTAGTAACATCTTCCTTGTTGGTTTTCTATTTATGCTGACGGTTTTTAAATGAGTTTTCTTACTCCCGAGATCTTTGATAATTTCAGTATTTTCTTTCCTTGTGTTCCTCTTTCCCCCTTTTTCCCTTTATTTTCTCCCTTATTTTTGCTATTTTATTTATTTTTAAGTATTTTATTTAAAGTTTTGAGTTCCAGTTTTTTTCTTCCCTCCTGTCCCTTCCCTACTCCCTGAGATAGTAAGCAATTGGATGTAGGTTGTACATGTGCAATTATGTATAACATTTCTGTAGGAGTAATTTTGAACAGGAAGACTTGATTTAAAAAAACGAAAGTAAAAAAATAGTACGATTTGGTCTGTATTCAAACAATATCAGTTCTTTCTCCAAAGGAAGATAGTAGGCATCATCATTAGTCCTTTGGGATTATCTAGGATCATCGTATTGCTGACAATAGTTAAGCCATTCATAATTCTTCATCAAACAATATTGCTGTTACTATGTATAATGTTCTCCATGTTCTGTTCACTTCACTTCATCAGTTCCTGTAAGTATTTCTAAGTTTTTTTTTAGCGAAGTCATTCTGCTTGTCATTTCTTATAGCACAATAACATTTCATTAAAATCATATGCCACATCTTGTTTAGCCATTCCTCAGTTGATGGGCATCTCTTCAATTTCCAATTCTTAGCTACTACGAAAAGAACAGGTATAAATATTTTTGTATAAGTAGGTCCTTTCCCCTTTTTTATGTCTTTGAAGATACAGATCTAGCAGTAGTATTGCTGAATCAAAGGGTATGCACAGTGTTATAGCTCCAAATTGCTCTCCAGAATGGTTCACAACTCCACCAATGCATTAATGTTTTCCAACATCCAACATTTTCCTTCTTGACCATATCAGCCAATCTTATAGGTATGAGGTGATATTTCAGAACAGTTTTAATTTGAATTTCTTTAATCAATGTTGACTTAGAGATTTTTTTCACATGAATATAGATAACTTTGATTTCTTTATCTGAAAACTGCCTGTTCATATCCTTTGACCATTTGTCAATTGTATTTTTATAAATGTGACTCAGTTCTCTATGTATTTGTGAAATGAGGCCTTTGTTAGAGATATTTATTGCAAAAAAAATTTGTCCCAGTTTTCTGTTTCCTTGTAATTTTTCATGTATTGGTTTTTTTTATGCAAAACTTTTTTAATTTTACATAATCAAAATTATCTGTTTTATAATGCTCTCTATAACTTCTTTGGCCCTGAATTCTTCCCTTATCCATAAACCTGACAGATAAACTCTTCCATGCTCTCTTAATTTGCTTATGATATCATCCTTTATATGTAAAATATAGATTCATTTTGACCTTATCCCCAAATCTGGCCCTCCTATTCGCCTCAACCATATTCTTTCTCACATTCTTATTCTGTCCTTACATAAACTTGGAGATAGACTAAACTTGATTCAACACAAATGGAAACCCCGGGGCTTCTAGGTAGGTGTCTTGAAACCTAGTTTTCTGGATAGATGTCCCATCTGGTTTAAGGGGGTATCACTGGTACCACAGTCTTGTTTAAAAAACAACAAACTACAAATGTCTCTTTGCC
>JAQQSK010012603.1:0-11809 GCA_028658325.1 Potorous gilbertii | reverse complement strand
ATTTTACCTCTCCCTTTCTCTAAGCACATTCTTTTCCTGTACCTTAACCTTATTTTTAGTTATCATCCTTTCATATTCAACTCACCCTGTACCTTCTGTCTATGTATACTCCTTAAACTACACTAACAGTCTTTTTGGCAAATGTACATGTTGCACTTGGACTACATGTCCAACCCATCGGAGCTGCATTCTCTGAAGCATAGTTTCAATACTTGGGAGTTTAGTTAGGGCAAGGACCTCAGTGTCTGGTACCTTATCCTGCCAGGTGGTCTTCAGAATCTTCATGTTGGCCAGAGAAATTGATACAACGACACTCTCAAGGTCTCTTTGAAGAACTTTGTATTGGATTGTGCAACATGGGACACACTGCACAGAAATGCTCAACATGACGTGCCCACATCAGAAAAGGTGCTGTGCTCTATAAGCAAAGCAGAAATGAAATAGCACAAGGGAAACATAGGATCCACAAATTTAGAGTAACCACCCCAAATGTTCATACGGACTCTCTGTGCCCAATCTGTGGTAGAGCATTCAGAGCTCATATTGGTCTGATCAACCACAGTCATACACACTGAAACTTCACTTTATCATTGTGATGTAATTTTAGTCCTCCTTAAGAATGAAGGACAATAAACAACCAAGTCTTTCTATCTATCTAATAATGAAAAATGTCTCATGACTTACAAATATCTTCCCAATTAGGAATATAATCAATTTAACCTTTTAAGTTCCTTATGAGCTACCTTTTTTGGTTATCTTTTTATGCTTCTCTTGACTCTTCTATTTGAAAGTCAAATTTTCTGTTCAACTTGGGTCTTTTCATCAAGAATGCTTGAAAGATTTCTATCTCATTGAATGTCAATTTTTCTTCCTGAAGGAATTTACTCAGTTTTGCTGGGTAGGTGATTCTTGGTTGTAATTCTAGTTCTTTGCCCTCCAGAATCTCATATTCAAAGTCCTTCAGTCCTTTAATATAGAAGCTGCTCAATTTGGCTCCACTATACTTGAATTGTTTCTTTCTGGCTGCTTGCAATATATCCTCCTTTACCTGTGAACTATGGAATTTCACTATAATATTCCCAATAGTTTTCATTTTGGGATCTTTTTCAGGAGATGAGACATGGATTCTTTCAATATCTGTTTTGCCTTCTGGTTCTAGAACATCAGGGCAGTTTTTTTCGATAATTTCTTGAAAGATGATGACTAGTCTCTCTTTTTTAATTCTGCGTTTCCATCTACTTATTTTTATCTCTCTTGCACTATTTTCCAGATCAGTTGTTTTTCCAATGAGATAGTTCACATTTTCTTTCATTTTTTCATTATTTTGGTTTTGCTGGATTATTTCTTGATTTTTCATAAAGTTATTAGGTTCAATTTGTGCCATTCTAATTTTTAATGAATTATTTTCTTCAATGAGTATTTAGGTCTTATTTCCCATTTGACCATTTCTACTTTTGAAGGCATTCTTCACCTAAATGACTTTTCGTACCTCTTTTTATCATTTGGTCTATTCTGGTTTTTGTGTTTCTTTTTTCAACGACCTTTTGTGTCTCCAACAAGTTGTTGACTCTTTTCTCATGATTTTCTTTTATCATTTTTCTTTTCTTCCCAATTATCCTCTACATTGCATACTTATTTTCAAAATGCTTTTTGAACTTTTCCATGGTAGGAAAGAAATTCATATTTTTCTTGGAGGTTTTGGATGTAGGAGCTTTGACTTTGTTGTCTTTTGAACATGTGTTTTCATCTTCCCTGTCATCATAATAACTTTGCATAGTCAATATTTTTTCCTGGTTCTTTTTTGCACATTTTCTGAAACTTTAGAGTTTTTTGCAGCTGATTTCACAGATACTTCTAGGCACCTGTATGTTTTCAGTTCTTCCAAGGTTGTATGAACCAAGGAGAGGTATTTCCTACTGTCTTGGCCTGTGCTCTTCTCTGTGAACAACCTCAAGTACTCTTTTCTGCTCTAGAATTTTGAAGAGGGTCTGTCTCTCTCCACTTTGGCTGCAAGTTCTTGTTTGCTAATGCTTCTCCCCACTCTGGGATTGTCACCCAAGACTGTAACCTGAATTTCAGTGTGGGCAAAGCAATAGAGTCCTGTCTCAGTGCTAGTAGAAAGAACCCTGTAATCTCCTTCTGATCAGTTGGTTGACCCCCATACTCTCTGTGGGCTGAGACCTCCAGAAGTAGCCACTGCTGCTGCTGATTCAGTCTCTCCCAAGGCTTGCTCCTGGCTTTCTGTGACCAGTAGTTCCTGGAGCAGCCAGCACTGAAATGTGCTCCACTCCTACCCAGGCTTGGCTGATCTTTCTTGTTGACCTTCTGAATTTTCTTTGGTATCTATGAGCTTAAAGGACTGGAAACCATTACTTCTGGCAGTGATAGAGTTACCCTGAACTTTGGTCAGGATTTGTTGAAGTAAGGTCTATACTGATGTTGCTTGCACTGGAGCACACTCCTGTCTCACCCTGGTGCAACACGTCTTTCTTCCTGACTTTCTAAGTTGTCTTGGGTTGGAAATTTGGTTCACTTTGTCTTTTTTTTTGGATTCTACTGTTCAAGAATTTGTGTAGAGTCATTGATAGGGTTCTTTTTCTTTTAGTTATTAATTTCGTTTTATATTTTGTTTTATTTTTAACTGCTAAATATTAACATTTTTGTATTCAAGTTGTAGTCCCTAATTGTGTGTAATGTTGTCCAAGAGTTCTGAGCCTGTTTAACATTGTTTTTTTATTTCAGTAGAGGGCCTCAACTTCTGAAACTCTATTCCCTATCCAATTATGCACAATTAAGGCTGCAGTCACATGGTCCTGAAAATATTCTTGCTCCCTATGGTATCATTCTCACTAGGAATGTGTATTTTCCTCTTGGCCCACAGTCAGATCCCAGGATCACTGTCTGGTCAACACTGATATCATTTCTAAATAAAAGCCAAATGTGACAGACAATAGTGAAAAGAAAATTTTCCTTCTAAATAACTACAAAGTCAAAAATATAGCTGAAGATTAGCTACTAAAATATGAAAAAGACTTATCTAGATTAACTTAAAAATTGAAGTAGTAAAATAAAATTAAAATAATTGAAACTAACTAAATAGCTAAATTGTCTACAACCAATTAAAATAATAAATAAGAACTTATAGTTGGAGGAATATTCAAGGGTCATAGCCATAAAATTAATTCATGCCAATAATAAGAAATGACACGACCTTACAACGTTAGCATATAATTTTATGGTGGATCAATCAAATTAGCAAAGAGATATTTTAGAGGTTTTGACAATGGAATAAAATTATTTTTGAAAAAAATAACAAAGATCAAAAATATAAAGAGAAATGATAAAAAGTGAAAAAGAAGAAATGAGAATAGCACTTCCAGACCTGAAACTATATTATAAACAATCTAGTACAGATTCAAGACAAACAAAAGACAAATATATCCATGAAGATGAGAAAAGTTCAACCAAATACAGTGGAAATGATCTGTGAAGACATGGCTACTCTTCAAAGATCGGTGAATACGCTGCCACTCCCCTTCAGGGAAGTATCTGCTTGTTGCGCATGGTATATATCTTTAGAGTTATTCAATGTGTTTATCATCCATAATGATTTTTGATTTTCTTATTCAATTTTCATATTAGAATGCACTTTGTTAAAAGTTATTGTTCTCTGGGAGGGAAAGGAGTTGAGATATTGGGGAAAAATGTTGATGTGAAAACATATCCTCAACATTTTAAAAAAATTGATAATGTAAACATTTTGCTTGATAAAAATCACAAAACAGAAGAATATAAGATAATTAGCTAATTAGAGAGAGAATTCACCAGGATACAGGTTACTGTAAATGTGAAAAGCCAAGTGATTTTCCTGCATTAAGAGGTGTCCATACCTTTCTAGATAAGTTATAGTTAAATGATGAATGAAATCTGAAATAATTGAGAAAAAAGAATTCAAGATATTAAACATATCACATTATTAAACAATGAATGTTACATGTATCATTAATTGTGCCTAGTCCTTCTCAGTCTATCACTGGATCCTGACTACAAGGGACGCAGATTTTATACATTAAAAGAAAACAATCAATAGGCTATAAATGAAGATATGACTAGATTTTTTTTTTAATTTTCAAATGGAGGAAAGATTACGGATATGACAGTTAGGGAGAGGGAGAGTAAACAATTGCAGTTCATTGAATTTAGAAAAAAAAGAGGTGTCTACCTTTCCACAAGTGTCTTTCTTCAATCAAAGGAACAAAGAAACAGTAACTGACTTACCAGTACAGGTTAAGTTTTCAGCATATGTGTTGCTTGAAGTTTCTAATTGTGAGAAAACTCGTCGCATCAAATTTTCATATCTGATGTGGTTTTTCATCAACATAATTTAGTCCTTTTAGTATAAGGATCACTAAGCAAAATGTAGAGGTGGTCCCATTCCCCAGACACATTGGGCTAAGTTTTTGAATAAATAAATTTAAATAAAAATTCATTTTATTGAATTTAAACAAAATTTGTTGATTTTTTATTGAAAAAATAACAAAGATCAATTCAATAAAATTTTCTCACAATTTCCTTATTTGAATAGGATTTTCTCACTAGAAAAATACATCCATGAATAGAGTTGGAAGTATGCTATATCTTAAATTGAGTCATATGATGGAGTCAGTGTGATTTACTCAATTTCCCAATTCCCTCTTTCCATTCTTGGCGTAATGGGACTGGCCCTCTCCTTTATGAGTCACTTCTCTACAAGAAAAATCTATAATGTTTTTCATATACTTATAAGGAGAATACTGTAAGTGAGGTTACAGATCAAAGTACTCAGAGGGCTCACAATGGACGGATTTTGCATAGAAAGATGTAAAAGTGAATGAGGTAACCAAGAAATCTCAGGAAACATAAAGACATGAAACAAAAAGCTGAAAAAATACAACGATGAATATGTATATGCATGCATGTATATGTACGTATACATATGCATATATGCACCAGCATGTATATATATAGGTGTGTGTATGTATATGTGCATGCATACATAACATGTACACTCATATCTCTCTCTGTATATATATTTATATCTAGACAGAGAGAGAGTAGAGAGAGAAAGAGAGAGAGAGGGAGAGAGAAAGCATAGGGTGAGCTGAATATGAAGGGATGGTATCTAATAAATAAAATTAAGTGTTGAGAGGAATGTACAGGGATAAATTGAAAGGGAGAGATAGAATAGAATGGGATAAATTTTCTCACATAAAAGAGACAAGAAAGAACTTTTGCAATGGAGGGGAAAAGGGGGAAGGTGAGAGATAATAAGTGAGCCTTACTCTCATCGGATTTGGCTTAACCAGGGAGTAACAAAGAAGCTCAAATGGGTACAGAAATCTCTCCCACCCTACAGGAAAGCAGGGAGGAAAGTGTTTAGAGAAGGGAAATAATACAAGGGACAACAGATTGGGGGAAAGCATAATCAAAAGCCCACAATTTTATGGAGGGACAGGTCAAAGCAGAGAATAAATGGAGGGTGGGACAGAATGGAGTGAAATATAGTTAGCCTTTCACAACATGACTAATATGGAAGTGTTTTACACGGTGACACATGTATAACCTATATTAAATTGCTTGCTTTCTCAGTGAGGATAAGTGAGCAAGGAGAGGGGAGAAAATGTGGATCTCGAAGCTTTAAAATTGAACATTAAAAATTATTTTTACATGCAAAAGTAAATAAGATATATAGGCAAAGGGGCATAGATATCTATCGTACCTTACAAGAAAATAGAATGGAAGCACATGAGAAGAAGGAGGTGATAGAAGGGGGAAAATTAGATGAAGTGGTAATCAGAATACTTACTGTCTTGGGGTGGGGGGAGGAGAGAAATGTGGAGAAAATTTGAAACTCAAAATCTTGTCTAAGTGAATGTTGAAAAATAAAAATAAATAAAAAATATCTTCTTTATCTATTCATTTCATCCTTCTAATCTTAATTTATACACCACTCTGAAAGTCCCACCCTCAGTCCGTTTTCCAGTTTTCCCTTCTCTCTGTAAGTTTATAAGTCTTCTAAACCTCTGCCTATGTACATGTTATTTCCTCTTCAACACAGATGAGAGTTAGTTTCCAATATTATTAGCCCTCCACTCCTACTTGCTTCCTCTGTATTAGTTCTTCCTTTCACTCCCTGTTTTTATGAGATAACTTCTCTTTTTTCTTTTTTCCTATCCAATTTTTTTTTTCGAATAATCTTGTTGTACACAACTCAACCCCTACTCAGCCCCTATCTTAGAAATGATAATAGTTTTAAGGCTGTTATTACTACTAATAATAACTAGTTTTAATAACATTTTCATATATCATAAGTAGAGTTGGTTCTTCATCATTAGCTTATAATTAGTCGTTAGTGATTTCCTTTTATTTTTTCTGCTTCTCATATCTAATTTTTCATTCAATTCTGATGTTTTTGTTGCAAATACCTGAAAGTGTTTCAGTTCAATAAATTTTCATTTCTTATTCAGTATCATACTCAGCTTTGAAGCACAAGTTATTCTTGGATGTGACCCCACCCCTTTGGTCTTCAAAATACAATTTTCCAAGAGAAATGGTCCTCTAGTGCAGAAGCTGCTAGTCATGGGTGGTCAACCTGTGATCTTGAGGTCACATGTGACCCTGCAGTTCCTCAAATGCAGCTTTTGACTGATTTCAAATTAATGGGTCTTTGTCAAGTTTGGATTCAGTCAAAGGGTTACACTTGAGTACCTAGAGGGTCATATATGGCCTTGAGGCTACCCACCACTGTGCTGGTTTTTATGAAATCCAGATCTTATGAAATCACAGTATTGAAATATTTTGTTGCTGTTATTTGCATTTTTTTTCTCTTTAACGTTGCAATTTTGAAACTTGACAAAGCCATTCCTTTAAGTTTTCTTCCTGAGATCTCTTTCAGGTGGTGATTTGTGGATCATTTTACTTCTACCTTACCATCTTGTTATATAACTTCGGGCAACTTTATTTAATTACTTGTTGTAATATTGTATCTTGATTCTTTTATTAATCAGATCTGAAACGTACACCAACAATTATTATATTTTCTCTTCTTGATCTACTCTGCAGATCTTATTTTTTTAATGAAATGTTTCTGGTTCTCCTCTAAATTTTCTAGTTGTGTTATATCTTAATATCTTACAATATCTTTTGATATCACTTGCCCATTTCCAGTTTTCAAGTAGTTATTTTCTTCCTTAAGGTTTAGTTTCTACTTTTGTGATTGGTTAACTTTCTTTTTCATAATTTTCTTGGGCAGATTTTATATTTGTTTTTCTAATTTTTCCTTGTGCTTTCTTATTGATTTTTAATTTCTTTCCATTTTCTCTTATGATTGTGTATCTCTTGTTCCAATTGGCTAACTTTCTTTTCATGATTTTCTTGAATTGCTTTTACTTTTTTTCTAGTTTTTTTTCTCATTCTCTCCTATTTGATTTTTGAATTTCTTTTTAAGTGCTTCCAAGAGTTCTTTGGGGTGTCTTGTGACCATGTGATATAACACTTTACGGTACGAGTGACGTGTTTTTAAACTCATCATCTTCCTCTGCAAATGAACCTAGATCTTATTTTACACCAAAATAGTTACCAGCTGCTGTATTGCTTTGCTATTGCTTATACATTTTTATTTTTAGTTTATCTTATTTCATTTTAACACTTTAATATTATTATTATCAAGTTTTAACCCAACTTGTGGATTAGGTTGCCCTAAAACCCTTGTCTTCCTTATGTAATTGTCTGAATTCTCTCTGGGGAATCAACTTTAGGGACACCTCTCCTTTTCACCAATAACCTGGAATCGTGTGTGCTTAACACCTCTTCTTCAGTTTTCAACAAGGGGTTCTTCAGTCTTCACTCACCCCTCTCAGTGTCAGCTCTTTTTTATTTTTTATTTTTTATAAACTTATTTATTTAACTTTTTACATTCATTTTCACAAAATTTTGGGTTCCAAATTGTCTCCCCATTTCTCCCCTCCCCCACCCCTATACAGCGAGCATTCTAATTTCCCCTATCACCAATCTACCCTCTTTTCTATCATCCCTCCCTTCTCTTGTCCCCCTCTTCTCTTTTGTCCTGTAGGGCCACATAACTTTCTATTCCCTATTACCTGTACTTCTTGTTTCCTAGTAGCAAGAACAATACTCAACAGTTGTTCCTAAAACTTTGAGTTCCAAGTTCTCCCCATCCCTTCCTCCTCACCCACTCATGTTGGGAAGGCAGGCAATTCAATATAGGTCATATCTGTGTAGTTTTGCAAAGGACTTCCATAGTAGTCGTGCTGTGTAAGACTTAACTATATTTTCCCTCCATCCTATCCTGCCCCATATTGTTTCTATTCTCTCTTTTGATCCTGTCCCTCCCCGAGTGTTGACTTCAAATTGCTCCCTCCTCCCATTGCCCTCCCTTCCATCATCCCCCTCACCATGCTTATCTCCTTCTCCCACACTTTCCTGTATTGTAAGATAGGTTTTCACACCAAAATGAGTGTGCATTTTATTCCTTCCTTTAGTCGAATATGATGAGAGTAAATTTCATGGTTATTTTTTCTCAGCTCTCCTCTATTTCCCTCTACTAAAAAGTCTCCTGCTTGCCTCTTCTATGAGAGTAAATTTACCCCATTCCATTTCACTCTCTCACCTCCCACTACATTTCACCCTCACCATTTACCTTGATTTCTTTTAAGATATGATTCCACCCTATTCAATTCACTCTGTGCTCTCTGTCTCTGTGTGTGCATGCATGTGTGTATATATGTGTGCATGCACTTGTGTACGTGTGTGTGCATGTGTGTGTGTATGTGTGTGTGTAATCCCACCAATTACATAGCTATTGAAAAGTTTCAAGAGTTACAAATATTGTCTTTCCATGTAGGAATGTAAACAGTTCAAATATGGTAAGTCCCTTATGACTTCTCCTTACTGTTTACTTTTTCATGCTTCTTCTCATTCTTGTGTTTGAAAGTCAAATTTTCTTTTCAGCTCTGGTCTTTTCATCAAGAATGCTTGAAAGTCATCTCTTGAAAGACCATATTTTCCCCTGAAGTATTACACTCAGTTTTGCTGGGTAGGTGATTCTTGGTTTTAGACCTAGTTCCTTTGACTTCTGGAATACCCTATTCCATGCCCTTCGATCCTTTAATGTAAAAGCTGCTAGATCTTGTTTTATCCTGATTGTATTTCCACAATACTTGAATTGTTTCTTTCTAGCTGCTTGCACTCTTTTCCCCTTGACCAGGGAATTCTGGCATTTGGCCACAATGTTCCTAGGAGTTTCTCTTTTTGGATCTCTTTCAGGCGGTGATTGGTGGATTCCTTGAATACTTATTTTGCCCTCTGGTTCTAGAATAACAGGGCAGTTTTACTTGAGAATTTCATGAAAGATGAGCTAGTGCTTGGGGTGTGAGATTCAAATGCTGCTCTCCAGCCTCAGGGCTTTCAGTGGCGGACCAAGCTGCTGTTCAGGGTAAGATAAAAGCAGGTTCTCAGGTGGGGGCAGGGCTGCCTCTCAGACTCAGTTACCTCAGGGTGTTTATGCAGAGACCTTCTGTAAGGGAGCTCCTGCCTGCTCCAGGAGCCTTTGTCCAACCATTGCTTCTGCTGCTGCCTCCCGAGGGGCCCTTAATTATGGAGACACCCCGCTCCCCTTTCAGCCCATCCAGAGGTCTCTCTCACTAACCTGTGTGTCTGTGGGTGTATGGAGCTTTGCAGCCGCTGGAGATTCTGTCCCTGAAGCCTTCTCTGATCTGCTCGCTCCTCCCCGTGCCACGTGGCCAGGGCAGGGCTGGACTCTCCTCCTGTCCAGTGTGCGACGGACCTTTGGGATCAGTTTTTCAAGGCTCTCTGGAACGGAAATCTCCTTCACTGTGTTTCTGCGCAACTTCCACTGCTCCAGAATTTGTGGGAGTTCTTTTTAGAGGAAATCCGTGGGCTGTGGGTTCGGAGGTAGCATATGTGAGTCTTTCTATTCCGCTATCTTGAATCCTCCCCTCCACTTTTCTTTAGATGAAATTTCCTCAGGTGAAATTTTTTGAGGCCTACCCTTCCTCCCTTAAGGTCCACTATTTTGGATTCAATGAAGTCAACATAGAGGTGTCTACATTTCACTCAGGCCTAACCTCATGGTCTGTAGTCTTTCTAATATACTCTTACCTTGTTTTAGGAGGTCAAGTGCTTTACTACATTTTATTTTATTTTATTTTATTTTTTGCTGGTCTACATTCATTTAGTCATGATATTTGGTCTGGGAGCCTGGGCATTTCTAACTTACTCCGTCATCTTCCCAGTACATTTACATCTTTTTCTCAAAACATTAAGGTTACCAAGTCCAGTCACTAAGAGTCATAGGTTTTCCTGACACATATATGATTTTTGAGACTTATAGTTCATATATGGGACCACCTATATTCCTACGTGCTAAGTTTTTTCCTGTATGTTCATTCTTTTCCTTGGACACTATTCACATTGCTAAAAAGTGTGACCAAGGGTTTATGAGTCTTTACGATGGAAATCAAAAGGGGATGTTTTGCTGTTTTTGTTTTAGTATAATCAAGTGTCTCTGACTTAATCTTTCCTTTATCAGTCAAGAATCTTTAGAAGGAGCAAACTACAAAAATAAAAGTTTCTTTAACTAGAAACAATGTATGTATTTGCATTGTTAATTATTTTAATGTGATTGAAGAACTTTCCCATCCATTGATGGCCTGCTCATTGTGGGAAATTTGATTAAGAGAACTGTTTCTTCAGACTTTCCCAAGTACTTCTTGTTATTTTCTATTAAGGCAAGGGGTCAAAGGGTTGTGATGCCCTCTGGCTCTAAAAAGGTATAAATAGAGAGCTGAGGTTTTACATCGGGCTTAGTTTTTGCACTGTATTGAGTGCCAGATGAGGACTCTGGAAAGGCATTGAGGAACTCCCCAGTTTTGACAACCCAGATGTTGTGCTTCCCTTTCTGGTAACTATGGTTAGATAGTTGGGGTCCAATTATCTATTGAATTCAGGTAGAGGAAGCCATGTCTGTTGATTTTTTGCTTTCTCTGTATTTTCTCTGAAATTCAGGGTGCTGTTTCCTGAACTAACTGAATGATATATGTACTTGGTTAAAGGAATGTTTCATGTGATTGATTAAAGTGATTGTTAATGCTTTGAAGTTGCTTTCCTTTTATGAATGCAGATTTGAGAACCTGTGATAGCAGATTGTTGGGATGCTTACTGTGACATTATGGAATAGTCAGAAGGATCTGTATGAATTAAAAGTAAAATATGGGGTTTTTTTGGACTGGAATAATTGTCTATTGTTTTCCAATGATAATCTTTAATATAAATTTTATACTTTAATAAGGTCCAAAGTTTGAATTAAGAAGAGCCTGGATGTAATAGTCTCCTTTGTTTAGAGGAAAAATTTTTATGTCAAGCAAATGGGACTTCCTTATCAGACCCTTCTTCTACTATCCTAGTGATAAAAGGAAAACACAGACACCTTGGGTTGTAAATAAACAACTTCAAAGACCTGTTTGGGACAGGATGTCTGGGTGATGGGACTTGGTTTTAAATCACAAAGGCATGCTACTGAAGGAAGATCCCCATAGCCTGGAATCATAAAACCCAATTGATGCCACTTTGTTTACAATGTGTTTATCTAAGAGGACTCTTTTCTCACGGCAATAGGTATATAAGTGAGAATATTTCTGTAATGGGTAGCCAGAACATTTTCTGGCTCCATAATTCATTATGTTACTGTTTTCTTTAATATGGAATTGATCAATTAATTAATTAAATCATA
>JAQQSK010012602.1:0-11809 GCA_028658325.1 Potorous gilbertii | reverse complement strand
TTCAGAAGACTGAGAAGCCAAGAAAGGCAAATTCTGCCCTGCACCTAATTCTTAGGAATAAGAAGGGAACTGGCTGCTGGACAGGAAATGAATGGAAACCTTGAGAAGTGGGACAATTCCACTGGACAACTGGTAACTAAGAAGAAAAGTTAGACATTGTCTAACAGGAGACCTACATTTTTGAGACAGGAAATTCCAAAGTGTTCTGAAAGTTCGGTAGAAATCTTATACCCTGAAGTTCCACAGAGAAGTCAGCCCAGGAGGTCTGTGCCAACAAGCCAGAGAAGCAATCCCAACAAGGGGCAAAAAGGAGGTAAGATTTATGTGGCTGCACAAGTTATCTATACCATCCACCAATTTAAACACTAAAAAGCTACAAGCATAGACAGGTAACACAGGATGAACACAAAAGAAGGGTATAACTTTATAAAGAATGTTAAAGCCAAAAAGGTAGATAGATGTTCATAAATTGGGGAATAACTAAACAGTGGTACATGTAATGGATCATTATTGAACTGATACAAACCAAGAAAGTAATATATACGATGACTAGAAAGGAAAAATTAAAACCACCTTGTGTAATTAAAAAGACCAAATGTGGACCTGAAGAAGAAATAAGAATGTACCTCTCTCCCTCAAGTACCATGGCTAGGGGTCAATGGTGTGAAACTCTATATTGGTTAATATGTTTGGTAGTTTCCTGAACTGTTTCCTTTTTACTCTTTATCATTAGGAATGGTTCTCTGGGATGGGGAAGGGAAAGACTATGTCGGAAAATGAAAGTGCTGGAAAAATAAATGAAAGTGCTAGCAATAAAAATTTAAAACAAGCAAATAAAGCCAGGAATGAACTGAATCTGGTAGGACAAGCTAAGGATAACAAACAGGGCAATGCTGGGGTGAAGGGGAGGATCAAAGAAGAGAAAGAACTGCTACCTGGGGTGGATGGCACGATGGTAACCAACAAGAGGCAGGAAGCTGCACAGACCCTATTTTGTGTCTGTTTTCTATGTCAAGAAGAAAGAACTTTGGTCTGCAAAGAACAGAATGAAAACAGCTAACAGGAGCTGATACCCAACATCAAAGTGAAGGCCTAACCATTGCTTCTGAGGCAAATCACCCAGCCCAGACAAACTACATCGTAGAGGGCTTAAAGAAGTGGCAGGTATGATTACTGAGTCATTGTTAGTGTTTGAAAAGTTACAGAAAATTGGAGAGGTACCAACAGGAAAGGGAAAGAAGAGAATCTGAAAACCATAAGCCAGTGAGACTGATTTTCCTAATTGGAAAAATTCTAGAAGATTTCCATTAAAAGGATAGTTAGTAAACATCTGGAAAGGGGGTTCACAATGAGCTTGGGGTGATTTCAGCCAAGAACAGGTCATGTTGGTCTAACTTATTCCCTTTTTTTGAGAGGGTCACTAGACTAGTAGTAAGTCAGGGAAATACTATATAATTTGCCTAAATTTTAGCAAACCATGTGATACAGTCTTTAACACTATTCTCAGGAAAAAACAGAGCTACGTGGGCTAAATGATCGCTATAATTAGGTGGATTTACAACTGGTTGAATGGCCAGACCTAAGGAGCAGTTATTAATGTTCAATGTAATCTTGGACAGTGACAGATGAAGGGCTGCAGGGATCTATGTGTGGCTCCAAATTACAAGATTTTTCTCAATGACGTGGGAAAAAAACCGTAAAAAACATGCTTATCAAATCTGCAGATAGAAAAACCTGAGAGGTCTAGCTAACAAAATGTCTGATAGTTTGTTTTGTTTTTAACCTCCAAAGGTGAAACATTAAGTTAAGCTGAAAATGTTAACATTTACTGGGAATAAATGAAAGTCTTGCGCTTGAGTATAAAGAAGCATGGTCCTCCAGCAGTTCACCTGGAAATGCCATGTGGATTTTAAAAGACTACAAGCTAAATAGGAGTCAACAGTGGAATGTTGGGGACAAGAAATCTTTTTGTTTGCTCTTTTATCAATTGCTGTTCTTTAAGGAAATTAGGACAGAAATAAGCTTATGTACGTAAAATTACACCATGGCCTTTGATTATTGCATCCAAATGAATGCTTATTCATCTCTATGCTATTGTTTTTACATATTCCAATTAAAAAGCCCTGTGACTGAGGACTTTCACGTATTTCACATAACTGAGATAAGCTTGGTAGACAAGAAATCAAATGCAATCTTAGGCTGCCTTAAGAGACAGTGTTCAGTAAGTGATGGTCCCACTGTCCCTTACCCTCATCAGACCAGGAATACTGCATTCATTTATGAGCACCAAAGTTTAGGAAAGGCAACAGTAACTTGAAGAGGAGCACTCAAAATAATTAAGGGCCTAAATTCTTGCCACACCAAATTCAGATGAAAGGTATAGATGAAGAAGAAAAGGCTGGGAGGCAAGGGAGACACAACAACAATTTGAAAGACTGTCTGCTGGAAGCAGTATATTTATATACATTCTCCTTGGCTTCACAAAGGCAAAACTAGGAGAGCTGGGTAGAAGTTGCCAAAGCAGCAAATTTTAACCAGAAAACAAAGTTCTTAATAATGCTATCCCAAAGCAGAGCAGGCTGTTTGAGGAATCAGTGGATTATCCAGCACTTGAGATTGTTGAAAAAAGGCAGAAGACTTTTTGCTGGGTATATTGTAGAATAAATCCTCCTTAAGGTACAGGTTGGACTCAATGTCCTCTCGAGTCCCTTCCAATTCATAGAATATGTGATTTCTCTATTTGGAACAGCTGAGGAACAAGTGCCTGGCACAGAATGCCACTCAAGACCCCAAGTCCTAATCTGCTCTCACCCACTATGCTCCACACACCCACATGTACCCTTTCTAGGAACAGCTGTGCTGCCAGAGGACCTCTAAAACCAGATATAATTGAGGTTGCCAAGTGGGTAGCATCCACCTACCTTTGCCCACCATATTCCTGTTTAGTCTTGGAAGTCACTTATGACTATCTATTATCCACAAAATAACTCAGTACCATGCCAGACTGACAAAACATTTGCCCAAACCAAGTCGGGCCACAGATAAATCCTGTATGCATTTCTCATTATACCTCCCCCACCCAGGAACACTGCCGGGAAGACCAAACTTGCATCAGCAAAGATTTAGAGGTTCCGAAGAGTTAAGTTTTAATTTAAGGGCTTCCAGATCTGCTGCCTCCTGCCAGGGTTTTCAGTATGCTAACCCTGCTAGATACTATTTGTGGAAAGAGAAGCTAATTTTGTCAGCTTTTAAAACAACAACATAAGCATTTTATTTCCATTAAGCATCTTAGTATCACAATGGAATGATGAGAAAACAATAACAAAAACATAAGTCTTTCTAATCTCTGCAAACTGCAGAGATGTAAAGGGGGAGGGAAGGGAGGAAGGGAAGGGTAGGACAGGAGAAAACAGGGAGTGACAGAAGTGCCAGAACAGTTCTGATATCACATTTCTCCTTCGACAGCCTTGGGAGGAGGGAGCGGGTGCAAGAAGGCGGAATGATGCGAAGGTACAAATGTCTTAAGTTGTCTTTGGCGTTTCTGCCTCATGATTGATATACACATGATCTGCACAGACCACCCACTGAAATCTCCGGACATCACAGAAAGTGCTAAGACCCTAATACCTGACAACAAGACTCTCCGTCCTCTCCAAATGCCCTGGTAACTACAATTGGTGTTAAGACACATCCTGAAGACAGTGCTGGTGAGTCACCTTGGACTGAGGCAGGAACAAAGGGTGGGGGATGGGAAGTTAGGTTGTAGATGGAGCCCAGGGTGCAAATTCACCAACATGTGTCCATGGTGTGCCCCGAAGAGGTCTGAGAGAAGGGAGGTGGTGGTGGTGGTGGTGGCAGCAGCGGCAGAAGTACAGATCTGTTGGGACAGTAAACAGAATAAGGGTCCAGTGCAGACACTATAGCTTCACTGTGCCAGGGGGCAAACTGTCATTGCAGAGTCTGTAGTAGCGCAGGTCATTTACCAGCCGGTGCACATTCTGGGTGAATGATGGCAGGTCCTGAAAGACAGAAAGACATAGCTGTAGCAACCAAGATGCCTGTAGAGACAAGCCCCACTGACTCAAAAAAGGACCTGGTTTATAACTCTAGCTAGGGTTCCCTCCCTGCTGTCAATCTCTATACCCTCACTGCTGTTCCTTATGTGATCTTGGGACAGCCCAAGATCTGTTAAAAGACATTTTGAATCAAGAGGGATCAAAAGCTTTGTCTAAAGTTCTCAGTCCACCTTCTGTGAAAAATAAACTATCTTAGTCATGTAAATGCAATAGATATTAAATCTGAAATTTAATCCCTAATCCTTGGTTGAGTCAGTACAAGTTTCCGAACATTACCTCTCCAAACACAAGCTGCTCATTACAAAAGCAAAGTGAGTTGAAAAATGGGAGCGAGGCCTCTTTAGGTAAAATGGGGCACCAGTTTGGAATTTTAACAACTCAATTCACTGTCGTCACAAAAGAAACCAGTTATATAAAAACAACACCAAAAAAAAAAAAAAAACAAATCTTCCTGAAGAAAGTATCTCTCTTTCCACCTACCTCAGTCTCCCCACCTTACTAAAAGTCAAGTCCCTACACAGCTTTACCTTACTAGTTCCTCCCAAAGAGCTAATATGGAGCTAATGAGCAGCTCCTTCCTGAGATAATAGACAAAGCTTTTTTAAAGTAAATTTTATCAATATAGATATTGATAACCAAAAAATTAAACACACAGATGCAGGCACACACGCATGCATGCGTGTGAGCACAAAACATATCACACAAGAAAGAGTCACAGAACTAAAGTTGGAAGGTGATCTAACACGACCTTTTCAACCCATGCAAAATTACCTCTACATTTCTACTGGGTAGAGAACATGGTTAGAAACTATACTTAAGTGTTAAAGCTAAAAGAACCAACTGCTCATGATTTCCTTTCCCGACTAATCCTCAAGGGAAAGGACTTGAGAATTTATTGAATTTAAAAGAGAAAAAGAAAGAAAACAGCATTGGAAAGTGATCAACAGCTGATGTAATTTAGACTTTGTAAGGGAAAACTCCAGGGGACTCAGCAAATCACAGCATCCTTACCCAGCAAATGTACCTGACAACACTGCACTCTGATTTCCCCCCTTTATTTTCACCCAAGAGCTTCAGTTTATTCCCACAAGCTAAGAATTACTGCCATACCACCTGACTTGTAGGGACTTAGATCCCCAATGATTGTCCTTGTCTAGATGTGGAAAAAACCCCTTTGCCCTGAATCGAGATGAGGGGCTGGGTAAAAATTCCTGATAGGGAAAAGTCCAGGGTCTAGTATTATCACTGCTGATTCCTTCTCATCTGAGGCTTCCCCTGAACAACCTAGGTGGTGCAGATCAAAGAACATGGAATTTGGAGTTAAGAAGAGGAAGCCCAGTTCCGCTACTTACCATCTGTGTGACCTTAAGCAGGTCACTTACTAACTTCTCTGAGCCTTATCTTTCTCATCTGCAAAATGAGGGTGTTGGATTAGATGATCTCATAGGTCCCTTTCCAACTCTAAATCTGTCATCTTATTCCCAGCAGCCATAGAGAAGATAACCAAAGGAACAGGTGTGGTGGACTGGGTTTTGCATCATAATGAGAAATAAGGTCTATTCTCAACAGAAGTACTGAAGCCTGTGAAAGAGGCTTGAGCAACAGTTCAAAGCTGTTATCATAAAACTGCCAGATCCCAGATAGTATTTGGAATCTCCTTAACTATATGTTTATTAAGACAACTAAGCAGAGATATGCATAGCATGCAGCCTACAGGAATCTCTATAGAAAAACTGGCTGTTCTTCAAAAGTAACAGTCAGGTCATCCCCTGCACTGGCTGCCAATCAAGCATCTTTTTACTGACTCCAACTGGCTCAGAATGCTGATGACCATTTTGAGACTTCTGAAATCAGTTGGAAAGTAAGGAGGAAGAGCCAAAGATCAAAATTCCCTTATAATTTTTTCCAATAACTAGAGAAGCCTTATGTCATCTGTGGCACATTATCATTCAACCATTTTCTAGGTCCATTAAGGCAAGAAACACATTTTGATGATTAATTTTGCCATCAGGTATTCAGAGGACATCTACTGACTTCAACATATGCTCAAACAGGGCAGAAACCTCTTTTGAAATATTTTTTTCTAAGTCATATTCCTGTCTGAGGCATCTCTAACCAAAAAAAAAAAAAGAAAAGGAAAGGAAAAATATAGGAAACTAGAATACTGAAAATTAATGCTAGTAGGGTGAATTCCAAAGGCCTCAGTGAGACACAGCAGAAGGGATCACATGCTCTCTATGACAAAGAAGAGAAGAGGATCTAAAGGGTAAAGAAAAAGAGGTGAAATACATATAAAACTCAAGGAAAAATAAGAAGAAACTTAACCAAAAGATACAGAAACACTTCAAGGTTAAGACCAGAGTGTAAGTCAAATAGCCAGAGAACTCAGAGAAACCCCAAAAGGCTGTGGGAAAAAAGAAAGCCAAATACTGGGAGGAGGCACAGTTGTAATTTCCTATGTACTAAGAACATGTACTCTTTATATCTACAAGACATTAAGAAGAAAAAAGGAAATTCTATTTCTTTATTATAGAGGGAAAGAGAGATAAAAACAGACTGCAATGAAGCAACCAAGGCTTTCCCACAAGAGATCAATAATTATGACCAGATAACTAAAGCCAGTCTTCCCAAGGAGGACAAGCTGGAAGCAAGGATAACAATAGCTGGTACGTCCATTGGCCAGAGGCCCTGTTAGCTTGACATGCAGCCTGTGCTGCCAACAAGCAGGGAACTGCAATCTGTTTCCAGCTCTAACTTTCCTTGGGCTACTGTCACAATGAAAGGGCTACAGGAACTGCACAAGACACCTGCCTGGACCTCCTCTTCTTTCTTCAATGGCTCCAGTTCAGAAACAGTCAGGCAACTGGCAAAGGAGGCAGGCAAATACTTCTTTGACCTGCATGGCTACATTAGTTAATACTGTGAAGAATACTGGGAAGATTGATAAAGAACCCTAAGCAAAAGCCAGGATAAGACACTAAAATCAGCTAATTTTTAATACCTGGAGATATACATAACTAATCAAGTATTCAATTTTCATATGTTTTGATGACCATAGGGTCTGGAGTAAACAGCATAACATTAAGTAACACCAATTTTATCAGATTAAATAAATGTACACCTACAACATTTCTAGGAGAGAGATAGGCTAGATGATCATTTTAGCTTCAGCAAAGCTTTTATACTGGTCCTATAAGACATGTTTGTTGTTCAGATAGAAAAATGAAGATAGCATTTATTAAGCAATAAACATGTGCCAAGCACTGTGCTAACAGCAGCACAGTGTTTTCTGCTAAGAATAAAGCCACTTCCAAGTAAAGAGTTCTGGAAGTTCAGGAAGTGACCATCCCAAGTTAATGGGCTTTCCACCTAATTGGTTAGTTGAGCTAGGGCAGAAACGCTAATCAATTTCATAGAACACTTCCTTCCTCAAAGCCAAAGCAAGAGAAAATGCAAAGTCAAACTAATTACATGAGACTCTGAGAAAATCTATTAGATACTACAAGAATCACTGGCAAGCTAAATGTTAGTACAAGCTAACGATTCCGGTCCTTACCATCCCTGGAACTGGAGTAACACAACCTCCCTCTGAAGAACTGGTGCCTCTGGCCATGAGGTTGCCCAAACCCGCCCTTCCCTGTGGCCTGGCCTCTCTGTCCTCTCACCCGATCCATTTTGAAATTCCTCCCCAGAACATTTTTCTGGTTGGAATCCACACCATCACAGTTAGCCAGAAACTCTGGGAGGAAGGCTGCATAGAAGCTGTCAAAGTCAACTGAAGCCATGTTGTAAATGGCAATTCCTATTTCTTCTTGCAGCAGGTCATGTGACTTGTGGACTAGGACTTGAAGCAGCACATTCACAAACTGAAACAGCATGGTGGTCCGAAAGATCTTCTGCAGATAGAAAAGATGATAGTTTTCAACATACATGGCCACGGTCAGTACCAGGAAACCTCTACTTCTTAGTCTTCCCAAGCAGGTAGGCCAATGCCAAGCAAGTACTTTCTCAAATACTCAAGAAATCACTAATCTACGAAAATGGACTCTCAAAGCTGTACCCAACCCAAAGAAAGCATTTCTGGAGGAAGAGCAGAACTTACTTTATGATACAACTTCTGCTTGGTGTTCAGAGTCTCCAGGTACAAGAGATTTTGTTTAAATAAGTGGATATCAGGCTGGAGAAAAGATTGTCCAAAGGCCTGGGAAATATAATGGACTTTTATAGAAACAGAAGTAAACATCTCAAGAACAGATTGAAACCATTTTGAAGGAGTTTGTTTAAACCTCACAAAAGAGCTGAAGAGTATGCAGTAGTCTTGTTAAATCTAAACGTATAACTGTAACTTTCTGGCCACTCTATACCATCTTCTCAGCTCCACCTTCTCCTCAATATTTCTCATATCTTAATTTTGGTATTAAACTACCCCCCTTCAGGCAAACATATTCACATTTTTAAAAAATGTATCTATGTTAAATCTCCCTTGTAGAGGACTATCTTGTCCTACTTGAGGACAAGAACTAATTCTTTTTTTGTCTTTGTATACCTAGAATAGAGCCTTGGAAAAAAGTAGTGACTTAATAAATTCTTGATGAATTAAATTGGACTTGTTAAAACAGAATACAATCACTTAGTCTAGCTAAATAAATCAGTTTCATCTGACGCCTTGAAGAACCCCTCAGTCTGCATGCCTAACCTAAAACCCTTATGTTGTACTCAATGAATGCAGCTCTCTTCGGATTGTATGCTTTACTGTGTTATGAAGTCTTCACAGCTCCTCATTAGGCCAGGCTTATAATTTCTCATAACTTCTTGGCTACAGAAATGGTGGAAATAGTTTGGACCCCCCCATAATGATTACGCATTAAGGGTTACTCTTTCACGGGAAAGAGAAGCTAGTGTGGGGACTTCATCTTAGCTGATGTAAGAACAAACAATACAGGGACTTCCTAGGGCAGGGGTAAGGAACCTATGGTCTGGATCTCAAAGTCACACGTGGCCTTCTAGGTCCTTGGATGTTACCTTTAGACAGAGTCCAAGTTTTACAAAACAAATTCTTTTATTAAAGCCTCTGAGAATAGGATATTGTGAATCTTGTTAAAGAGATGAACTCTGTAATACAGGCCAGCAGGGCTGAAGATACTTTCAGCAAGGGGTGGGAGTAGGTTGCAAAGAGACTCATTTAAACAATAAAGTAACTTTTAGTAAATCTTGTAAACTTTTCTGTCTCCTTACTGTCTGCTTGGAAGAGAAAATTACAAAAAGACCAGCAAGGACTTATGACAAATCTTTTGGGGTTCATAACAAGTTAACTTGTAACTTCAAACTAATACAGAAGTTGATTCAATTATAAAATACAGTATAAAATTGGTTAAATTCATACAGTAGAAACTAGAAGCAATATTAATTTTTCTACTTTCAGATACCAATAAAAACAGCAACAAAAACAACAGAAATTAAATAGACTCATGCTACTGGTTCACGCTACAAGGTAGCTGTCAGACCAGGGGTTAGTCACCTGGAGTCCACGAACTTTTTTTTTTAAAATATATATTTTGATAACTATTTCAGTATAACTGGTTTCCCTCACAACACTATCTAGTTTATGAATTTTAAACATTATTCTAAGAAGGGGTCCACGGGTTTCAACAGAATCTATGGCACAAAAAACTAACTCATAATTTTCTTGAGAATACTTTCTAACTCTTGTGCTATACTGAAGTGATCAGCTGTAAGGGTTCTCAAATTACCTGCATGATGGCACTGAATTGTACTTCATTTTCCATCTGCTCTTCTGCAATTCCTCTATGGACACTGGCCAGGACACTGGACTTGAAGAAATACCTCCAGTTGTGATGGAGAATCCGGAAAAGTAGTTCAAACAATTCAGCCTTCACATCAGGAGAGGGACGCTGGGAAACACAGAAATGCCCTTAAATTCTCTAGCTAAGAGGGAAACTATTCATATCAAAGGCTACTGAATTGTCTGTTTACAGTAAGGTCACAGCTCCTAAGAGATATGTTTTGTGTGTGGTAAAAGAAAAAAAAACTCCACTTGAATCCTCAACTGAAATCAATTAGCAACTTAGCTTAATCATAGGGCAAATCTGGGCTAGGATTTGAGAGCCAGTTTAGAACTTTCCTTCTGAAGGAGTTGGCAGCAAACTCAACTTGGAAACAATACTTGGTCGTGTTCATATAATATTTCGCTTCTCTCACAAAAGCCCTGTGAGGCTGGTAAGCATATAAAACTTATTTTTATAAAACAAACATTTACAAATGAGGACATTAAAGTCCAGACAGGTTAGATGACTTGGCCAAGGAACTAGAAAAATATCAAAGAGAGAACTCAGGCTCAAGTGTACAATTCCTACCTCTACTATCCTACAATGCTACTCAAGAAGCACAAATGAGGGCTATTTACTGATTTTTCTGCTTCAAAAATTATGTTTAACACTCTTACTAAATGCTGTTGCCTCTTTTCCCTTCTCTAGAACAGAAATACCCAGCTAAGGAAGCTTTTTGGCCTTACAGAATATAAGCTATGGAACCAGGCCATTACTTTTATTGAATGAACACAGTTCTGTCCTCCACAGAGCAGAAAAAGGTTTCAGGAACACACAAGGGCTTGAGAGTCCCCAAGAAAGTCAGTGCAGAGATACTTTTGAAAGAGGACTCAAAAGTTCCTCTTGGTGTGGGAAGCCACTCTAATAATATTAGTTAGGTTTTAAGGACTGATTCGATCAGGACTGATCTAATAGATAGGACTGATTAGATCCCAGGGATAAAAAAGAAAGGTCCAGATATCATCTCTCATATCATAACAAGCACAAGTGAAATCTTCAGCTCATACTATACTTAAGGCGCTCAAGGTAGAACATGCTCTCTCCTATAGTGAGAGGGTGTAAGTATAATATTCACAGTATCCTAGCGCATGCGCGCACACACACACAGAGTGCAGTCACAGTTCCTTTCTTAATATGCTGCCCTATCCCTACACCTTACCTTGAGTCCATATTATCTAGTCTCTAGTAAAGCAATACTCCAACATAATGGAATATTTTGGATCTTACAAGTAGGTTTCTGAGGGATTCACATTACTCTATTAAAGCTTAACTAAATCACTGGGCAGAGGCTGGGAATTCTAGGATCATCTTGGCTTTAACCTACTATGCTGTCTTAAGGAATAATTATGGACTTGTGCATGAAAAATAAATGCCTCCACAATTTTAAGTCAGCAAAACAGTAGAGGTAGCACAAGTTAATAACTAAAGCTATTAAAATAAACTCTTTCCCAACAACTACCACTGACCCATCCTTTTTTTTCTCCAAAAGTTAAAATAAGCTTATTACTCTGTAACTGATCATTTCCTAATGAATCCTTTCTAGCAGTTAGAGAAACTTTCAAGACAGGTTTCTCCAGAAGTGTGAAGAAGGGGTGGTAGGAAGAAAGACCTTTAAGCACCTGGTCTAAAAACTTAAACAAGGTGTCTCCCCACCACCCCTACCAGCAAGGGGGTCCTTTAGACTGTCTGCTCCCAGGCCCTTACCTCAGCTATGATGGGGCAGACCTGCTCCATGCACAGTGAGATGATGCTTGGAAGGAAAGGCTTGAATACTTGGCCAGGTTCTTGCACTACCACCTGGAGGATCTTCAGAAATTTCTCAACAACCCGACAGCCAGTACTCCCTTCATGGAGGATACTTTCAGCTAACTGTTCTCTAAAGAAATG
>JAQQSK010012601.1:0-11809 GCA_028658325.1 Potorous gilbertii | reverse complement strand
ACCTTTGTAAGTTGAAGTCTAGCCTCAGTCACCTCCTAGCTATGTGACCCTGGGCAAGTCATTTAATCTTGTTGGTCTCAGTTTCCTTATCTGTAAATGAGCAAGAGAAGGAAATATATATGGTAGAGAAGCAAACCACTCCAACATCTTTGCCAAGAAAGCCACAAATGGAGTCATGAAGAGTCAGACATAGCTGGAAAATTACTGAGTGACAGCATTTGTGTAACAGGCTATCTGTTACCCTTTCTCAGTACACTGGCACAACACATACATTTTCAATCATATACTTCTTAAATAGTGTACTTTATGTTAGTTTTTGTACACCTATCAATGTTGATAACATACTGCACATGTCCACAACATGTTTCTTAATTGCTCTTTGGGTAACTCACAGTTTTGTTCCATGTTTTGCAACCATGTAATAACACTGGAATATTATTAAAGGAAGGAGAAAAGAAGCAAGCATTTATTAAGCACTTAATATGAGTCAGTGTCTAAAATATGAATTTGGACATATTAAGTACTTGATAAGTATTGATTGAATTGTTATTCTACACATAAAAACTGAAACTTCAGAAACACATACATATATCTAGGATGACCCTATTTCATTTTTAAGGATTAATAGCCTAAAACTGCACTAGAACCTTTGGGAAAACTCTGTATATCAGATAGTGTTATACAGTGTAAAGCACATTTTATTGGACTACTCAGGTTTTAATACTAGCTATGCTGTTTCTTACCTGAATGACAAAGTACAAATTACTTAACCACTCTGGGCTCCCATTTTTTTTTAAAATCCCTGAAACAAATGAGTTTGGATCTCTATAAATCCTTGCCTGTCTTAAATCAGATTCTGTGGTTCCCAAGGCATAATTTGATTGGCTTAGATAATTAAGTTATATACAAAAATATTTTTCTCTAAATCCTGGGATTAAAGGAATGTTAGAATAGCCATGATGATGAAAAATGAACCCTGTAAATTAAAGTCAGAAGTGCATTAGCCTAGGTTTTAAACTGAGGTTACAGTTGAATAAAAATGAAAATATTGTGAAAATATTATTTCTCGCATACTTTTCTTCTTTAGGCTACAGGAGTTCTCTACTCTCAAAATAGTAAATGTGAGAAGGGATGAGTCATTATCTTCTTGTGCAATGAATTATTTCCAATGACTCTAATTTCTACTCTTTTTTTTTATTATTAAGCAGGGGAAGTTGGACAGCTACCTTGCTTTCCCCTCAAAAGAATTCTTTATAGCACAGCATGATGTATGAAGAACTGCCCTCAGAGTCAGGAAGAAAAGAAGTCAAGTCCCACCCTGATGCAGAGTAGATCTGTGATCATGGGCAACTCAGTGAGACTGAAATACACACTAGCTACTAATCAGAACTGGTAGAGGGAGTTTTCTCCGAGTTTCCTATGCCAATGACATCACAGATAAGACCTAAATCAAACAAACAAAAATTTGAACTGTTTAACGTTTTACATTTTGTTGCAAGTATTTCTTTCTTACAAAATTGAATGCCAGCTCTGCATAATTACAGTTTCTCAGAGACTTGTATTTCCCAAGTGAATGAATTGTTCGATATAATCTTACTGTCTAACTTTAGATGAGTTACTTAATCATTGTAAGACATTTTTTCTTTCTACTTATAAAACTTCATGACACTATTTAACTTCTCAGTCTCACAAAGGTTAAATGTTATCATTAAATGTAATGATGAAATCATATATTTCTGTAAGTTTCCCAGAAGAGAAACACTGTCAGTGTAAGAAAATGTTACAACCTTATATGACAAATTTTTAAAGGTAGAATTTAAAAAGAAAGATTTTCAAGTAGAAATATCATAAAGAGCTTGAATTCCCATCAGCTGTCAGCAATAGGTTCACAAACATGTTAGCTGTGCTTTTATAGAAGTCTAAAGGGACTGAATAAGTTAAGAATTACAACAGGGTGAATGTGTATGAGTATTGCCATGGGCCCTTTTAAGTATGACAGGTACTTACGTTTGAACATTTTGCACGTTGCTCTACTATTCTGCTATGACTTTTGTCATTTGGGGATATATGCATTTATTTATTGACAATACCGACTGCAATATTATCATGTATTTAATCCTGCCCAAAGTATACTACCTTAAAGATGTGCTTTTCTTGACTTTATTATATACTTCTTGAAGAGGATATCTTTTGATAGTGTGTGACTTCATTTAAAGGTTAATTTTCATCATACTATCCTGGAATTGTTTCCCTAAGATAAGTAGAATTACATTACAGCAGAATCTGACTGCTTTTCATTTGTTTATTTCTGTATTTGGGAGTTTTCCTGCAATAGAGGATACCACAGTGATGTATCATAAAAGGAATACTTTTGAGGCATATATTCCTTCTTCTTTTCCTCCTCCTCCTTTTCCTCTTCTTTCTCTTCCCATCTAGGCTAAAAGTGCATGGACCATTCATATGCCTAAACCCAGTACTAGTCAGCCTAGGAGAAAATTTTTCCTACCTGGGCTGGTTTGTACCTCCTTAAGCAACCTTGTAAGACCCTTGCTCAAATGGGTTCATCATATTGATGCAACTTTTTGTGGATATCCCAAAAGGTTTTGTTCTACTGCACTTCAAAACTTCTAACCTCAAGAGATCTGGCACATCTCATTTACCTTAACCTGCTCTCTAGCTGAGATTATAGTCGCATGACACTTTGTCCATTCTGTAACTTCTGTAGGATGCATTTTTTCTTCCTGGGATGAGGGATTTGGGGGATATCATTGACATGTGAGGCTAATAGGGCAAGGAATAAACTTCATATGATTTTGTTTAGTGTTTAAAAAAATGCAAACCTTAAATGAGAAAGGATGAGAAACCACTCAATGTTAAGGGCCATGTTTAACAGTTGTATAAGATTTAGTGGTGATTCATCTTAATTTGGTACTTTTGTAGTGTTTGAAGAGGAAGTCAAGACATTTTTGAAAGTGCACCAATTATTTCACATTTGTAGTGCCATTTTTAGGACATCGATAATGTTTCATTTGTCAGACATAAAATTGTTTATTCCAAGTCAGAGTAGCTTTTAAAAGTCCCCCATTCTCTGAAACAGGAACTGATGCCACTGGAAAGTAAATGGAAGGGGCTGGATTTGTTTCTTTGAATTTTTGAAACCCCAGCAGTTTACCTTTGTACCTGGCACATAGTAGGCTTCTAATAAATATTGATTGACTGATTGTCTTAGTTACCTTTCACTTATTCATTTTCTTAATTGTTCCAGGAATGGGCCACATTATGTCCTCCCCTTTGTTTTCTCACCTTACTTGTGTTTGCCTATTATTTTCTTACCTACTACCAAAGAAAATCCTGAAGAATAATTTGTTCAAACTTTTAAAAATCAAGATCTATGTATAGATACCCACTAAGCTTAATTCAGTAAGTGACTAAAAAAGATTCCATGAATTCTATTTGTAATGTAATTGACATAATGTGATATTTTCTTGGTGTATATATTTTAAATGATTGGTTCTTAATTTTTTTTTTGCTTTGAGTATTTTGCATTTCAAATTCCATTAGTGCCTTTATCTTGATCCCTACCCATCCTTTTGCAGATACAGCATAAAAAATTGGGGCGGGGAGTTGCTTTTCAATAAGGGATATTCTGTTCTCTACAATAATAAACTATTTAGAGGACAGAATGTCCTTGTTCTTGGTTATACTTTTAGGGCCAGGATAGGAATATTTAGGTTTCATATTCCAAGTTATGACCCTCCCATGTCATCACAAACAGCAAAGGAATATTTATATTTTAATATCAAAGTCTACCCTGTCCAAATTTGAATTCTCAACACTTTTCCTCATTTACTTACTCTTTGATATATGTATTTGCATCTTTGTTACTTATGATATAAATAATCTTTTCCATTGATGTAACCATCCATTGTCTATTCTTTCATTATCCATGACGGATGTCAGTATTGTTGCTACTTGTTCAATAAAGTAAATTTTCAAGGATAGGGCTCCCTGTTGTAGTGAAGTTGAGTATATTAATAAGTACAACTTCATAGGCTATAGTATTTAATAAGTTATATGTAAATTGAGAGATTCCAGAGGAGGGTAATCAGTATGGTTAAGAGTCTTGTATTCATGACATGAGAATCAGTTGAACAAACTGGATATGCATAGTTACAAGAAGAGAAGACTAGGGCAAAGCTGTGGATAGAAATGATAATAGTATTCAAGTATTTAATGACCTTTCATGTAGAGGAAAAATTAGTTTTGTTATGCTAAGCTCTTGATAAGTTTTTGTTAACTGACTCACAAACTGGTTCCAGAAGACACAACCAGGAGCATGGGAGGTATGGAAGAAATGCTGGATATCAGAAAAACAAAACAAAACATAACTTCCTAACCATTGGAGATATCTCAAAGTTTAAAGGGTTACTTTGAGTATTGGAGAGTTCCCCCTTGTTAGAAATCTAGTAAAAGTTGGACAAGAACTTCTTGTATATTATAGTGGGGTTTTTTGTATTATAATACAATCATATGTGTATACATATATATATGTGTGTGATGTATACATACATGTATGTGTCTATGTGTGTATGTTGGACTATATGGCCAACTGACATATCCCATCATTAATTCAACTAATTATGGAGAAATAATCATTATCTCCTCTAAATACCTGGATGTCAAATGAGATGAAAACAATAACCATTTAGTTACTTCAATTATCTGCATGGATTTGCTCTGAAGAATTAGCCTAACATTGTTCTGTCTCATTTTTTTTTATATCCCTCAGGAACAACATGGGCTTGCTAGGTTGACTTATTATCTGACTTCTCGACTATTTCCAGAAAATGCCATCTCCAGTGGTGCTTCATCTGTATTTGATTCTCACTGGGAAATTGAACTCAGTCTTTGGAGCTACCTTGGACTTTAGCAGGTAGTCTTTTACTTCATCTTGTCTACAATCAGTCTTTGCATATATCAGTTTAACTGAGTCTTATTATGTGTGTATGTGTGTGTGTGTGTGTGTGTTCTTTGTTGCCAAAAAGACCATGCCATCAGAGAAATGATGACGTGACTTGTACTTGACGTTATTTTGAGTGAGGGAGGGCTGTGCAGGTCTCCAGCCTCACTTCTCCTCTGGAGCCATCTGAATCCAGTGACCAGATTTTAATAAGGATGACTGGAGATGACCCCGGATGAAGCAATTGGGGTTAAGTGATTTGCCAAGGTCACACAGCTAGTGAGTGTCAAGTGTCTGAGGTGAGATTTGAACTCAGGACCTCCCTACTCCTGCACTGGTGCTCTACCCACTGCACCACCTAGCTGCCCCTCATTATACCTACTGAAGGTAGGTACTTTACTATCCTAATCTTACAACCTCAGAAGATGAGGCACTAAGTGAGAGGTTAATTAATTGACATCTATAATCACATAGTTCTAGGTTGCAGAAGTAGAATTCAAACCCAGGACTTTCTTTAATCCAGGTATCTTCATTATCTTATTATTCTATATTGCATCTGGAACTAGTCTTCAATTCAATTAAAACAAAGGAATAAACATTTATTAAATGTCATTGTATTTCAGGGATTTTACTAGGTGCATGGATAACATAGTCAAAAATTAAAGAACCCTTGTCTTCCAGGAATTTACACCCTTACTAGGGAATAACAGGCACACTAACAAGAACATGTATATATAATACATAGAGTAAATACAATTTTCTTTGTCCTTTTGGTTTCCCATTCTCTTCCTTGTCTGATTTCTTTCTTCAAGGTTACGTTCTTGGAATAAACCAGCCCAGTCTTATCAGAAAGGGGTATTAGATCACACTCTGGGTTTCTACTGACTAGATATGTACCTCTTTCCTCCTTTACCCCAAATAGAATGTAAGATCATTGAAAGCAAGAACATTTTATTTTTCTTTATATCTTTAGCACCTAGAACAGTGACTGATACACAATGGGTGCCTAAAATTTACTTGTTGAAATGAATTGAATGTCATCCAAATTCTCTTTGAGGTATAGAGACTGTACATTTTTGATATTCATCTCTATGCAAAACACAAGCATGTAGAAATGCAGCACTTCTGAAATGACCCATTTTCCAGGGAATCTGTCCAGGACTGACAAACTCAATATAGATAGAGCAACAACACTCAAGAGCCAAATTTGAAATTCTCTAGTGCTGCAATCTAATATCTAGGTGAACACATACATTAAAAAAAAAATCAACTCCCATATTATATAAAAAAGTCTAAAAATAAATAGCATTCTGTAGCTAAAAAAAAATATAGTATAGATAAAAATGAAATTGGCACCTCCCCTTCTACAACAAAGCTATTTCTAAATAAACACAAAGCTACCAGACTAGCAGCCAGTATTGCCCTTTCATTTGGAGTTTTTTTTAAAACCATATCCAGAATTTGATTGACTTGTTAAATCAGGAGGAAAGGGAGAGTTGCTTCATATTAAATTCATGTTGCCAGTTTTTGACTGTTATCCATATTTACATTTTAAAATTATAGAACAAATATAACCATCATGTCAGTGTAAGCCAAAATATTTTAATTTCTAGACATCTGCAGAAACAATTGATTCTCTCTCTCTCTTTCTCCATATATGTACACATATATGTAAGTGTGTATATATACATATACATTAACCTATGTGTGTACATGTGTATATAGTGTATATATGTATATATATGTGTTCCTGATTATCAAAACTAGGGAGAGAGGGAATGGGTTATTTTTTTTTCTTTTCTACATTGAGAAGGCACCCTGTGGGAGTGCACTACAGGAACAAAATAATGAAATATAGAACATTTTTGTGGGATTATTTACACAAAAACCTACTAGCCACTTAAATGCGGTGAAATAAATTTTAGCAGGGAATATGATATTTTAGAATTAGTAAAGGTTAGGCAGTTTAGAATTTCCTCAGTGATTCCTAGAGAAGCTAATGGCTGAACACATGACCGAAGAAGCATGTTCTTCATTTTCTCCTGTCTGTTATTCCCTCAGCGGGTCTTAATCTGACCTGCTTAATAGAAGAAGGTCTGCTTTAGGATGGCTTTAAGGATATATTCCCAACTGAGACAGTCTCAGGAGATTTAGCTAAACTTTATATCATCAACTTTCTAAGTAACTCTTGGGAAATAGAAGCTAATTGGGAGTGGGGATAGGGAACAGGGCATCAAGTTCTCTCTAAGCAGACTTAGACTATAGAAAGTATAAAATGAACTGAATTACTCTTTAAACCTTTAAGGCAAACCCAGAATTACCTTCTTCTCCAAAATACTCTAGATTAGGTCTTATCTTTTTTCTAGTTTTAGTGAAAAGTCTAGGATCCAGGACAAACTTAGATTTGAATACAGTTTTTGACATTTTCAAGTTCTATGACCACTGGCAAGTTATTTAATATTTATGAGGCTTAGTTTTTTCATCTGCAAAAAAATAAGGATGAAGTAGTGTTATTAACTCATAATACTTCCTTCACAGGGGTGAAGTTTGTAAGGATTAAACATTATAGTACTATATAAACACATTAAATATATTTATTTGTATTTATTGTTGTTCCTGTTGTTTTGCAAGTAACAAAATTTCACTTTCCTAAGTAGCTGACTGATGTTTGGATGCATTTTGGACACAGAGTAAGTTCTTAGGAATGGACTCTCCTGTATCAAGGAGAGAATTAATGAGACTTTTGCTGGAGTTTCTAAGTATGGGTCATTTTATTGCCTCTTGACATCAAATAGACCTTTGGCTCACCTTGCACAGAAGACTCCAGGTCTATTCAGAATGGCTGATGGCATACTGAGTCCATTTTGAGTCTTTTCTTGCATTCAGCAGAGCTCCAGAGAGATCCCCTGCCAGGGATGTTGTAATCTCCCACTGGATGTTTTTCCTTTTCTGCCTTTTTTCTTTGCCTTTGAAAGGATAGACAAGAAAGGTATCCATGCTGAAAGCTGAGTAAACCTGGAGTGCAACTACCGAAAATTCATGAGATCAGAGTCAATTTTGCTCAGGCTAACCAGCAGGGTAAACAGTTTGCTATAACTTTAATAAATGAGGCTAATAGAAATGGTATCAGAACTGTTAATCTGCACATTTTTCATTTTCATACTCAGCTGGTAGTTAAGGAACTCTCTTTATCACACTATTATTTCTTTTTTTCAAATACCCTTTGCTTTTGTGATCACTTAGCTTATGTTCATCCTCTCAGCCCTCAAGGAGCCAAGGTAGCCTTTAGCAGAAAAGATATGATTACTGTGAACACTTTGTTGATAAAAGATGCTCTCAAAACAGAAGGAAATTAAGTTGTTGCTGACATTTCTCCACGGAAATCAGGGTTGTCTGCAGCAGAAGAACCACGCTGTGGAATATTCATTTAGTGAACTCTCCAAGACTGTGAGAACTTTATTGCAATCTCAGAAATGGGAAGCTTAGAATTTTAAGTTTAAATGAATCAAAGGTAGTATTGAATACTCTCTAGCCCAGAAGCCTGGCTTTCTAGGGAGTGTCCAGTGTCCTACATAATAAATCACAGGAAAGGATTAAAAGTAAATAAGTTCATGGCTTTTCTTTTATTTCATTCTCTTAGTGTTAGTCTAAGAAATGTCCAGAAAGGCAGTTCTTCCTTACCTGCTACTTTTCACTCAAAGATCTGTAAGATGTCTGAACACATATTATATATATGAGCCAGGTTCTCAAGTACCATATGTTTTAATTTATAAGCAATTGAATTCAACCCAAGGCCAGGATATTGTTACAATCCAAGATTGTATCAGCACGGAGGTGCCCCACACTATTATGTATCTGTTTCTTACCCACAATGGTGATCTTAGGTTTGGTGAAGGTTGCCAACTATGTGAGGGGGGTAAATTTTTACCTTAAATTAGGCAAAAGCAGCTTTTTCCCAAAGTATCCCATTCATAGAATATAGCAAAGTAATCCACTCTGATCATAGATATTCTTATGACTAGATTTCTTTTACAAGTTGCCAGGGATATGACTGCACTTTTCATCAACACCATTGGAAGGTGAAGTTTCTGACTACTGTATTAACGAAGTGTTTATGGCCATGATGATTCTGAAAAAAAAACAACACCCATAATTTCTCTTTTAAAAAAATGATGAGACTGATGTTAGAACTACTTCTAGAAATGGTTAATATCCATCAATGATAGAGAATTAGCAGACCATGTCTGTGTTTTGACACTGCTGTTCTCAGCCTAATGGTTTATTTATACAATTGCTGACTAGCCTCCTTGCTAGGGATCCTTAGCATATCAAGTTTGTTCTTAGAACAACAAAAGGGTATTAAACATTAGACATGGGAGTATGAGGAGAGTTAACCCAAGCACAATTTATCACTTTCACCTGGAACCACTCACCCTTACAAATGGGCCAGCAGTTTTTTTTTTATTTTGTTTTGTTTTTTACTTAGAAGTGTAAGATCTTTTATGTTTGACTATTTCCAATAACCTGGATATATAGGGTCATGATCCCCTTATGAAGGGGAAGGCAGAGCCAGGGACATTCTGTGATTGCTGCTGTGATTAATTATAGTGCCAAGGACATTCATTTACAAAAGTTAACATTTCAGTTTTGTAATGATGATTCAAACTAGGTTGCCTCTAACATCCTTTTAAGCTCTGAATCTGTGATCCTATGATCCCATTTCCATAGCAAAATAAGTAATCTTTATCTAATGATGACATCTTGTGAGAATTTTTATGATGTGATAATTGAATTTTATTCAATTAGTGTTTATTGAACATCTACTCCATGTTCTTCAATAAAATCTCTTGACAATGTAAACTTCTTTAATATTTTTATATTTTAGTATCTTGCATAGTACAGGCTAAGTAAATTTTTGTCATGTGGAAATGAGTTGAACCCACAAATGTGAAAGGGTTCAATTTACTTACAGTTTGATTCTGGAATTTACATGGCAACCTCAACTGAATTTGGCACAGTAGTTCTCCATGGGAGCTACTAGCAAGAAAGACAGAAAGCAAGGTTCTCATGGCCAATAAATTTGGAGCGCAGGGTGAATTTTGATGTGACTTTTATTGAATGTGAAGAGCTTGTGTTTTTTTTCTGGCTAAATAATGGCTATCAACATTGAAAGTACAGTCAATCAATAAACATTTGTTTAGCTCTTACTATATACCAGGCACTGTGAGAAGTGCTTTCTTCACCTTGTAGAGAATATATAGAGGCCAAAGGAACCTCCCTCTGCTCCTCAGGAAAAATGTTGAGAGCCTTAAAACAAAAACTAAAAACAGAAGGATTTCAGTATGAAAACAGAGAAAGAAAAGGTTTGAAGAATTGAAAAGTTATATTGATCAGTATCAGAAAGTGCAAGTGCGAAAGGATAGAAGTGGCAATCAACTGTTGGAATAAATATAGGTAAGAGTAGACCTGGACACCAAAGAAGAAGCAACTATTTATTCTCTAGGGGATTATGTTGTGAACCTACAGGTGATATCAGATGAGAGATAATCCAGTCAGTGTTAGAAGAAGAGATAAATAATGGTAGTTGGTTACTCTCTGCTGAGAGATACTGGCTCCATGATTTGTCCACCCAATAATAATAAGGAAATTTGAAATCTTTTGGGGGCATGTATTGGAGATATGACTGACAATATCTCCCAAGACCAATCAAATCGAGTAATTGTTATCCACATCTGGTGATTCATGAGCTCACAATTATGACATGCAAACTATATGCTAGAGATTATGAACTTATGGGCAAAAAAGTGGAAAGTGGAGTTTTTACTGATGCTGTCCATTAAGGGCTAAGGTTTCAGAAAATAAAGGCAGATTTGGGAAGGTAATAGATGGCTAAGTAGATGAAATCTGAGACTAGGTTTTGAATTTCTAAGCCCAGCTTAAAAATATCGGAGTGATAGACGCCTGCTAAGGGAGCACCTTACAAGGGCAAATTAGATTTTTTTATTTTCTTAAAATCTTACAAATCTAATCAAAAGGGGTTTGGACTTAAAAGGAAGGAGGATGGAGAAAACTTACTATATATCCATCAAAATAGATACCATAGAGACTGTTTGTAATATGGGAAAAAATAATTTATGTTTTCATTGATCTAATTTACATTGTAATTTTGTGGGACGTCTTGAAACCATAAAAACAAGACATTTCTCACATTGTTTTTCCTTTTCTCTGACTTCAGATTTTTTTCTTCTCAAGTCTCTGTAGTAAAGTCTTAAACTAATGTTACAACCAACATGGGGATATTCTTTTATTGCATTACTTTTCCTCCTTTGGTTCTTAACATAGCAACAGTTTATGCATATAATTCTGTGTGTTTGTCCTAAGATTTAAATTTTTTTACATTTTCTGTCAAAAATTGGATTAATACAAAATGTTTGTATCAGATATTTTTTTTAAAAATTAGTCTTTTGGCAGGTTTGCTCTACTGGTTAGATTTATGCCAAAAACTTACAAAAGAACTTTTCAGAATTCCAGTCTAAGTATGCACATCTCCTTTTCATTTTTTTAAAAAATTCTTTTCTAGTCATCTGTTTTATTATTAGGTATGGTTTGTATTAAGTGATTTTTTCACTAGTTTCATGTTCTTCAAATTTATTCTCTTATTTTCTCCTTTTATTTCTTCTAATCTAGGTTTACAAATGACTGGTAATATTTGTTATATGACTTAGGGTTAAGTATACTAAATACAGTATGAAGCCACTGCTTATGAATGATGAAATCTATTTTCAATTTTATTATTATATATACTGGCACATAAAGAAGGTATTCATGTCTTCAATCCATTTCATTGGG
>JAQQSK010012600.1:0-11810 GCA_028658325.1 Potorous gilbertii | reverse complement strand
CTATTTTCTTCAGTGAGCTTTTGCATCTGTTTTTCCATTTGGCTAATTCTGCTTTTGAAAGCATTCTTCTCGTCATTGGCTTTTTGAACCTCCTTTGCCAATAGAGTTAGCCTATTTTTCAAGGTGTTATTTTCTTCAGCATTTTTGGGGGGGGTCTTCTTTATCAAGGTATTGACCCTTTTTTCATGCTTTTCTTGCATCTCTCTCATTTCTTTTTCCAGTTTTTCCTCCACCTGTCTAACTTGATTTTCAAAATCCTTTTATGCTCTTTCATGGCCTGAGCCCATGGGATACCTATTTCAGATGTTTGGGATACAGAGGCCTTGACTCCTATGTCTTTACCTGATGGTAAGGAGTTTTCTTCTTCATCAGAGAGGAATGGCAGAATCATCTGCTCAAGAAAATAACCTTCTATGGTCTTATTTTTTTTTCCCTTTTCTGGGCATTTTCTCAGCCAGTTACTTGACTTCTGAGAGTCCTCTCCACCCCTGGCCTAGATCTGCCCAGCTAGTGCTTGGGGTCTGAGATTCACATGCTCCCAGCCAGTTACTTTACTTGTGAGAGTCCTCTCCACCCCTGGCCTACGTCTGCCCAGCTAGTGCTTGGGGTCAGAGATTCAAACGCTGCTCCCCAGCCTCAGGGCTTTCAGTGGCAGGCCTGGCTGCTATTCAGGGTAAGACTAAATCAGGTTCTCAGGTTGGGGCAGGGCCACCTCCCAGGCTCAGTTCCCTCAGGGGTTTATGCAGAGACCTTTTGTAATGGAGCTGCTGCTGAGCTCCTGCCTGCTCTGGGAGCCCCTGACCGCCCGCTGTCTCTGCTTCTGTTGCTGCCTCCCGAGGGGGCCTGAGTTCCGGAGACACCCCGCTCCCCTCTCAGCCTGTCTTTCACTGACCTGTGTGTCTGTGGGTGGAGGGACCTTCGGGGCTGCTGGAGATTTCGTCCCTGAAGCCTGCTCAGATCTGCTCGCTCCTCTCAGTGCCACAGCTAGGGCAGGGGAGGGCTTTGCTCCCGTCCAGTGCATGATGGACCTTTGGGATAGGTTTTGCAGGACTATCTGGAACGGAAATCTCCTTCCCTGTGTTGCTGCGCGGCTTCCACTGTTCCAGAATTTGTCGGGAGTTCTTTTTAGAGGAAATCCATGGGCTGTGGGTTCGGAGCTAGCATAGGTGAGTCTTTCTACTCCTCCATTCCAGTTCTTTCTTCCTTAACTCTAAATTCTTTTCTGGCGTTTTTCCCTTTTGAGCTCTCATTTCCTTTTTGAAAATTTTAAAATAATTTATAAAATATTCTTGCTTCTTCTCTTTCATTATTTTTAACTGACTTTGTACATAAAGCTTTATTTTTCACTGTAGGGATTTTAGAGTCATTCTCTTCTTCAGTGTTTGTGTGTTGAGCATCTCTGCCACTATAAAATCTTTTTATGGTGTTCCTGTTTTTGTTGTTCATTTTTCTGTTTTACTTTTTGACTGCAGCCTTTATCTTAGGACTGACTTTCTGCTGTTCTGGAAGGAATGTCTAGACCTGTTCTGCTGTTGCTGTTTTCTTGGGTTATTAGGTATTTTGTCATTTAAACTTTTGAAGGCCAACTAAAGCTGATGACTTTCAATTTTTCAGTGCTCCCAGTATGTTCACATCCAAGACAACGTCTTATTTCTTCCCTCCTGTTCTGAGCTCTGTAGCTTCCTGACCTTCGTTTGGGTCTCAGAAATAGTACATTACTGTTAGACTCAGCTCTTATTAGCTAGCTGAAATATCCTATGGGTTCTGAGTGATAGAACTACAGGCTCTCTTGGTCCTTGATTCCTACCTTGGTTATTCCTCTGTAGGCTTTAGACTGGGGCAGACCCTGGAGTTGATGCTGTTTGGTTCTTGAGAATCTGAGCTACATTGCTGTTGTTTACTTCTGAATTTGTTTTCCCCATCTCATTACAAAGCCTATGGCCTGCCATGCTACCACTGCCATCTTCAGTTAGTCCTGGATCTGTCACTTGAAACTGGGTAGTTGGTGACAAAGCTACTAGTTGATACCTATTCCTGTTGCGGTTCCCTGTGATAGGTTCTGTCAACTTCACTTACCTTGGCTTCTCACCTTATACACCTGGCCAGACCCTATTCCCAGTATTTGTAGACCTCTTTATCTATTACACCTAGTCCATCCTATATTGGGAAGAATGACTCACTGTAACTTTTTCTTGTATGTCTTCAGGATTTAGTCCTGTATTTTTCCAAGATCTGTTTGTAACAATTCTTTTGGTGATCTCACTGTAGTATTTCCTGATATGCCAAAATCTTGACTGCCTATTCCAGACTTTCCTATTTTCCCTGTAGTTAATGTTGAATAGTGAGGAGTCCTTACTTACGTAGTCTTACTTATGTACCCATACCCTTCGGATTGAATAGAATATTTTACTACTGTGTTCATTTACTTCTTGTATACCTAATCTGTTCCATTGATCAATTTTTCTATTTTTAATCAGTATCATATAGTTTTGATGGTTACTATTTTGTCTGCATCTTATACTGTTGGACTTGTTCCTCCTTTAAAAAAAATTCCTTTATAATCTTAATCTTTTTTTCCTCATCTATTATAATTTTGTGTAGTTCTAGAGAATAAATTGTTCTTGCTGGTTTTTGTTGGTAATATGTGTATGTTGATTTTTTTCTTTAATTTAGTGTTTTATGTTTTCCCAATTTGAGAACAATTTTCAACATACGTTTTAAAAATTCATTTCTAAATTTTCTCCCTTCCCAAATCCTCTCATTGAGAAGGCAAGCAATTTGATGTAGGTTATACATGTGTAGTCATAGAAAACATTTCTGTATTAGTTATGCTGTGGAAGAAAACATGGAACAAAATAAAAATCCAAAAATAGTAAGTATGTTTAAGTCTTTATTCATACTCTGTTCATTAAATGCTGTTGATTTTTGTGGGTTTATTTGGTGTCGTCTTTGCTTAAGGTTTTGTTTATATTAAATTTTTATTTAATCTCTAGGATTCTCTAGGCAAATTGTCAAATCTGCATAAAAGTCATTTTATTTATCTTTTCCTTAGGCTTATTTAAACTTCCTTTCCTTTTCTTGTCTAAGTACTATATCAAATAGTAATGGAAAAAATGGACTTTCTTGCTTTACCCCTGATCTTGTTAGAAAGTCTCAAGCTTCTCTCATAAATCATTCTAACTCTTGGTTTTATTCAGATTATTTGTTATAATTTGTTACATTCATTTCTATGTTTTTTACTGTATTTCATATTTATCAAAATACACCTATAGAATCATGTGAATTTTTTGTTATTTTTGCTATTAATATAATATTATGTTTATAGTTTTCCAAATATTGAACCAACTCTGAATTCTTAGTATAAATCCAATCTGGTCATAGTATTTAACCTTTTAAATATGTCCCTCTAGATACTTTGTTGATATTCAGTATTTTTCACCAACATTCATTAGAGATATTGGTTTGTAATTTTCAAACTCTGACTTAGTTCCCTCTCATTTAGCCATATTTGTCTTAGAGAGGCAGTGATAACATCTTTTCCTATTTTTGCAAGCAATTAAAAAGTTGATTTTAATTGATTAATGTAATTCACTTGTAAATTCTTTTTGCTCTTGGATTTTTTTCTTTGACAGTTCCTTTATGATTTTTTTCAAATTATGGTTTTATTGAAATTCTTTGTCTCGTTGACTATTTTGTAATTTTGTAAATGTAAAGTTATAAATTTTGTTGACGTGTAATTAGGCGGAATATTTTCTAATAATTGCCTGTTTCCAATTAATTTGTTATGTTATTTTTTTCAATTTTTATTAGATATTTAATTTTCTCTTCTTTCTGAATCAGGTTAGCAATTTCTTTTGTTAGTTTTTTGTTACTTTTGGTTTTGATTTTTGGAATTTTTATTTTTGCGGCTTTGTTTAACAGTTTTTCTGGTAATCTATGGCAACTTTCATCATTGAATGGCCTTCATTCTTCTTTCCATGATCTTTAATGAAGAGGTCCTGACCTCTGTTGTGCCCCTGACAGATGCCAGTAGTGTATTAGAGATAATATTCTTTTCAGGTCTTCTCCATGGACCTGCTGATGCCAAATGATGGGTTTGCTCTATTTCTTTCTGTGACTCCTAGTACTTTGAGGAATGCATATGTCTTTCTGTTCAGTGAGCTAAAAGGACTGATTCAGACTCTGCTTTTGATCTGACAATCAAGGGCCAGGATTTAACTTAAGGTTCCTGATTATTGGAGCTGGTGCTGGTTTCTGTTCAGTGTTGACTGGCTACACATCTTTTTTGCAGGAATTTGAGGTGATTTCTCTCCTCTCTTTGCTTCTGTTGACTTCTAGTTCAGTTACTGGAATTTGTGCTGGTGTCTTAGCATGATTGATCTCACTACTTCTCAGCTAATTCTGATTCCCTTACTAACCTCCACCTTTTTTGATCCCTTTTATGTAGTTCTAGACTGTATGGAGAAGTTCATATTTGCTTCTTTTTTGGATTTCTTTGTTACTGGGCTTTCCAGAGCCATTTTCAGATATTTGTTGGCATTTTTTGGGGGGACCCTTGGGCTTCTATATCACCTTTTGACATAGCCATCTTAATTTGACATCCCCAACAAAAATTTATTAAGCACCATGTTCAGAGCTTTTGTATGTGCTTGAGAGGCAGAAAGTTTTCCTTAAATACTGTTTTATTTTCCCATCGGAATCTGATAGGGGATTAGATACATGCACATTACACACATGCACAAATATGTAACACATTATAAATGCTTTAGGAGGTAAAAAAAAATAAGTGTTATGGGAAGTCCAAGGGGAGTAATGCAAGCTTTTTCTCATTTGAGGTTTTATGTCAAAACACTTCATAGTCCAACTACCCTACCTACATATGTGAACTTTTAACGATAATATTCATTGAAGATTGAAAGAATGAGACATACGTGGTGAAGAAATCAATCACCTGTTGTCCCTCAAACATCCAGGTGTGCTCTCATTCTTTTGAATTGTGTGTGCGTGTGCGCGTGTGTGTGTATGTGTATTGCCAGGAATAGATTGAGTGGTCTACAAAAATCCTTTTAATTTTTCACTCGGTTTCTGAAATTTTAAGTGCATTAATAGTCGATCAATAAATAAGCATTTGTTAAATAACTACTATATGCTAGCAACTACTATGCCAGGCAGTGGGAATGCAAAGAAAAGAATAGTGCCTGCTTTTGGGGAACTTACATTGTGTTAGGAGACATATGATCTTCATATAGGTTTGTGCAAAATAAATAAAAGGGAATTTAGATATGAGAGGTTACTAGACATTGGGGTTATTAGGAAAGATAGTATAGAAACTCTTAAGCTAAGTTTTGAAGAAGGGAAAAGATTATATATGTTGAAGGTCAGGAGGGAATGCATTTGAGGCGTGACAGATGGTCATTGCAAAGACCAAGGTGGGATATGGAATGCTATTTGGCTGAACTATTGAGTATGGTGAAGTGATTAATGTATCATAAGACAGGAAAAGTGGGTTGGGACCCAGTTATGAATGGACTTTAAAAACCAAATGAGATCTACAATCAATAGGAAACCACTTGAGTTTGAGAAAGGGAATGACATGGTCCTTAATGGAATCACAAATGGTAATCACTTAATATTTTTAAGAATCTATTTCACTTTTTTTTTCTTAAAGTGATTTATATTCTTTCACTAGAATATGTAAGTTCCTGTGGATCACATGAACATACTGAATAAAAAATTATTCTATCTTTCTAATTACTCTGCTGTTATAATGATGGTGGGGTCATTTGTGGCAGCACTGCCACAGCCTGAAAGGTGATTGAAAGCCCAAATCAGAAAATGTTGTGCTCTTTAATTGTTCAGCTCTTTAATTCTTTGGGGGAATGTGTTGTCGTCTGTGACGAAAGAGGAAATGAAAGTTGACAACTGCATTATGACTTTCTAGTTTTCCTATGCCTGAGGGTGATATATTTGGCCCAAAGTAGGTTTTTCCAGCACCAGGATAAAAAAAAACAAGTGACAATGGGAATGCTGAACATCACGGTTAAAAACAATTTGTTCTTTATTCTGCCCAGCTTTCTTTGATTTTTCTGGAATAATCGGAAAACACCTCTCTAAAGTACCATTTAGTTGTGTAAAAACCATTGTTGACAAGTTATTTGGTAAAAATGTACTTACTGGCACATTTTAAAAATATTTTGCCCCTTGATAGTTTTTTTTGCATTTAAGTCACAGAAAAAAGTTTATACTGCAGCAAAGAATCATTGAATTATACATTAAAATAATATAAAAACATTTATCTCAGATAGTAGTAGATAGATTGCAGCTATGCTCAATAGCTATGTGATGTATTTTTTATATTCTTTCTTGACATTCTTTTGAGTGGCATTTTTTGATGATCACTACAACATGGTTACTACTTTTAGTAAAACCTCGAAATTGATCTTTAGGAGGATCCAATTTTGATTTTTAACTAATTGTTGTTGTGTCCCATAATAATTCAGGTACATTTTCACATTTTATTTGCCTTGTTTAATTTTTTAGCTTAAGTATATGTAATACTTATTTTACTAGGTTGTCTTTCTTTGGCATTGTTTCGTTAATTTTTGTTCTAATTTTCTATACTAGGAATTATCTTTTGTTATACCTCTACAATTATAACTTTTGCCATCATTTGTTTATCAAACTAGTTCATCAAATCTCTCAAAATATAGTAAAATTAATGTAATATGCAAAGTATTATGCTTTTTAAAAGTGACACTCAGTTGCTGTTACTTGTTATGCTATTTTATGTTACTTTCATTTTTATCCATTAATTGAATGAATATTTAATCTTTTAAAAACGTTTTTGTGTTCTAGCACAAAGCTTTCACAGAAGTTTTTCTGGATGATTCACATACTCCTCCAAATTGTCAGATATCTGTACAAGTCACTACACCAGCATTAAACCTTGCTGTTCGCTTCCCAATACCGGACCTTCGATCAGATCAGGAAAGAGGACCTTGGTTTAAGAAGTCACTTCAAAAGGAGATCCTTCATTTAGAATTCACCAATATGGAATTTAAGACCGAATTTATAGGAGGATCATCTCCAGAGCAAATTAAATTGGAGCTTACTTTTAGAGAGCTGTTTGGTAAGATTTAAGTGTGCCAGGCAATCTAAAATTGTAGTGAAAAAAAATTTATTTATCTAGAAAATGCCCCCAAAATGTTCCCCTCCCTAAGATTTTATTAAAGTAAGCAGTAAAGATAAGAGATTTTATTATAGCAAAAATATTTCCTTAAATCAGCAACATTATAGCAGGGTTTTACTGAATTCTTTGACAAATCAGTTTTCTGTTGTGACAGGCAATGTGATTTTGACTACAAATTGTGGGGCAAAACTGGCTTATTGATGACAGTTGGATTCATTTTAACATGGTTTTATATTGTTAGTCCTATTTGGTGTTTTTTTAAAACATTTTTCATTTTTATTGAAAAAAGTTGTAAATAATTCTTGCTAGGAGTCTCCATAGCAAAGAATGTACTAGTTTAGAAATCTAGGAGCTTAGCTAGTAGAATTTAGACTATTTTCTATGAATATACCTATCATCCTGCTATTGTCTTCTTGCCCTCACTCAAGGTTTACCAGAATTTCCTACTGAAATCTGTTAAAAGTCTCCTTTTTCTTACTTTAGGGACTTTATTATGGTTCTCTTTTGCAAGAATTCAGGGACGACTTCACTTTGTCTTATGGATTTATAGAAAGAAATTATTTAACTCTTCCTCCAAAAAATAAAAAATGACTTGATTCCTCCAAGTTTAGTTTTATGGAGCCTTCTATATTCACATTTTGTTGATAACTTTTTAAAAACAAACAAAAAAACACTTTTATCATTTACATTTTATATTTCTAATTTATGATTTAATGATGCTTATATTAGCTTCAATTGTTAGAGCATTTTAAAATAAATTCCTAAAGGATATTACTTCCAGCAATTTTATTTAAATAGCATTGTTTACTCTTAGAAAAATTTTAGATGTTTACACTTTTTATTGATGTTAGAGTAGACTTGTATTTAATCTTATTTTGATTCTAATCTTAAGATATTTTTATTTGACATTTCCTATAGTTTTTTGCTCATTTTTAACTTACAATTTAAAAAAATTTTTTTAAACCTAGCTTAAAGAATGCCTATTGTCATAAGTCCTAGGTTCTATAAAATGAAAAGATTAAAAATATCAAGTGGATGGGGCTAGATGGTGTGTAAGACAGATCACAACTTTGTTTCATTTGCTTGTGATAGGAATCTTTAAAAGTAAAATAAAAAAACCTACCTTTTCCAGAAGGAGAAGAATGAGACATGACTGTGTTTTAGGGATTATATTCTTTTTGTACTGCATTTAGCAAATGCCTAAAAGTTATACAAGGTTCCAATTTATGAAATTTGCCATTTTATTTAATAAAAATTTAACTTTTTGTTGTTGTTACCAATACCACGGCTTTTGGTATTGATAGTAATTTAATATAACATTTTTTCCATAAAAATACTAATGCTGTAAAGAGATAATCTATTAATAGTGTTTTTAGAAAAGATTAATTTATAAAATTCTGACTTAAAGATATTCTTCTATTAGTCACATTTCATGATTATAGATTAGCCACCCTCCTGCTTCCATCCCATCTGTGAATAACCCATTTGTGAAACATGAATATATTTTTGATATATTATACTTTATGCATTTTGATTTTGATTAACACGATTTGATTTTGATTAACACAATTTTTAGGTTCTTTCCAAGAGGATAAAGGAGAACCATTAGTTAAGTTTTTCCAAGTGTCTAGTGGAATAGATGGAGATATAGCATCACCAGATGACTTTGATTGGCCACGGTACGTAAGTAGTAATTTACAGTATTTGGAAGTGCTGTATTTTTCTTTTAAAAGAAGCATAAATACTATTTTTGGCTAATGTTTTAGCATCTTGAATCTTTATTAAGAATGTTTTTGTTGATCCATTATCTTTTCGATATGAGTATTCTCCCTGATAGTGGAGATTACAGCTGATCAGTACCTTTTAATTTTGATTCTTTTGTCCATATCTTTCATACATTTTTTAAAAATTTGGGTCCATCTAGCATATGGTAGACCTTCTTCTAGTATTTTTTCTCATTAAATAGGTACCAGTAAATAGGACAGTGTGTCCTTTACGTTTTCCCTTCTTAATATAGAACCAGTCTACCTCCTTTTGTGATCATATATCTTCTGGATGTTATTTTTTATACTGTCTTTTATGCAAGTTGTTGTTGGTAACATTCTGCAACTTTTTTTAGTTATGCATGAGGAATGTTTCCATATTTAAACTTTATTTTAATAAGTAGGTTTCTGTATTTTTTGATTACCAGGATTGTGTTGAAAATAAACCCACTAGCTATGCATTCCATTTTGGAGAGAATAGCAGCAGAGGAAGAAGAAGAGAGTGATGGTCACTTTCAGGAGGAAGAAGAAGGAGGAGCTCATTCTCTGAAAGATGTTTGTGATTTAAGAAGACCAGAGCCATCTCCTTTTTCTTCTCGTAGAGTAATGTTTGAAAATGAACAGGTAATATAAAAGGAAAAGGAGACTATTTTATTTTCTAAATGAAATTAAAGATTGCTCAAACTCCCTAATTAAAACAAAGAAAGCATTTATATTCCATATTTTAAGCAAGGCTTTAAGAATTAGTAATCCTCTTTTGTTTTCATTTGGTATTTTGTTTTCTAAATAAAATATACTTTCCTTATCATCCCAAACCCAGAAATGATTGAAAATGTAATCATTGTAACAGATCATAGACTATCCATGATTTTTCTTCTTATATGATTTCTTGTCCATATTGTACTGTAAATCCTCCATAGATGATCCATCCAAAATGCTGCTGGCCTTATTAGTGTGCTCTATTTGGTCTCACAGCTCAGGTTAGAGCAGGAAATTAGTAATCACAGATTTAGGTTTGAAAGGGACTGCAGAGGTCACTGTGTCCAACCACCTCAATGATAATTAAATGGAAGGCCATGGGGATTTTCAAAGGTTACGTATGTTGTAAGAGTCAGAGTTGGAGTTTTAACCCACCTCCTATAACTAAATCTTTCCATTTCCTTTTACTGTCTTTCAGCATTATTATGCAATGAGAGTAATTTTTTTTCCCCACTAAACCTAAAATTGACTTGATTTTTAGATGGTGATGCCAGGTGATGCAGTGGAGATGACAGAGTTTCAAGACAAAGCAGTCAGCAACTCTCACTATGTATTGGAACTTACATTACCAAATATTTACTTAACATTACCAAATAAAAATTTTTATGAAAAACTCTACAATAGGTAAGTTTTAAAGCATTAAACTGTACCTATGTTTTTAGTCAGTATGATCTTTCTTTTGCAGATCTCATGTCATATCTGAGTTGTCTTTATTTGACTTCTTAGTTTACTTTGCTTAATAAGTATTATGAAGCTTTCACGTTTGTGATATGTGTCCTCAGTTTTGCCTCTTAAGGATTATTTTTGTAATTTGCGTAGGCTAACATCAGACGGTGGCAGATGCTGTATAAACTAAATACTTCCATAGTGGATGGGGCTTTTGCTCAATTGAAAAAGTTATCTTTGTTTCAACTTATCTGTAATATAAATAAAGGCAGAATTTCAGGTTGTATTCCAAACTACGGCTTATAAGTAAAACTATGCTTTTTTCATTTACTACATTTGCTCTTATTTCCTCAGTGTGGATACTCCTTCAGTTGTTACAGATCATAACTTATCCATGATTTTTCTTCTTATGTGATTCTTGACCATATTCTCTTGTAAATCATCCATAGATGATCCATCCAAAATGCTGCTGGCTTTATTAGTGTGCTGTATTTGGCCTCACAGCTCAGATTAAGGCATAGAACTTGGTTCAAGTATTTCCAGGAAATTAGTACCTAGGAAACTGTGAGAATAAGCTTTATTATTATATAGTATAGCAAGCAAATTTTTTTTTTAAGCTTAAATACACATGTACTGCCTGGCAATATAGAGAGACAAGTTTAGCCTTGCAGAGAAACTCACAGTGTATAACTAGATGTACCAACTTGTTTGAGCAAAGAGCATTAGTAAAAAACTATAATAATGAGAAAAAGATACTGCATCCAGATGAAGAAACTCCACCTTAAACAATTATTTAAACAAATATAACTATATGTTAATTAAAAATTGATAGTGGACATCAGAAATTACAACAAAAAAAATTATTTTTATGTGGAAGTTTAATCAAAATACAAAAGCTATTTATATACAAGTTTAATCAACATAAATCAGTTTCTTTAATAAAGAGACCTTCAAAAAAGTACCTTAGTCAGCAAACTACTACATTCTAGTCATTGTGCTAAGTAAGTGTTGGGGATGCAGATAAAGGCAAAAACAGTTGAGTCAAGACACTTATGGTTTAATGGTAGAGAAAAATGCAAACCAATCATGTACCCAAGAAGATCTCATGATCTCTCTTTCTATCTCTGTATGTATGATCCCATCAGCTACCCTGATACTGAGAAAAGTTTCAAGAGTTACAAATATTATCATTCCATGTAGGAATGTAAACAGTTCAACTTTAGTAAATCCCTTATCTTTTCTCTTTCCTGTTTACCTTTTCATGCTTCTCTTGATTCTTCTGTTTGAAAGTCACATTTTCTTTTCCATATAGGATATGTTCCCATCCTATTCAATTCTCTCTATGCTCTCTGTCTCTGTGTGTGCGTGCACGTGTGTATGTGTGTGTGCTTGCACGCCTGTACATGTGTATTTGTACGTGTGTGTATGTGTGT
>JAQQSK010012599.1:0-11810 GCA_028658325.1 Potorous gilbertii | reverse complement strand
GAACTAATATCTTTTCACCAAGAAAATAACTTTCTATGGTCTTATTTTTTTTCCCTTTTCTGGGCATTTTTCCAGCCAGTTACTTGACTTCTGAGAGTCTTCTCCACCTCTGGCCTAGATCCACCCAGCTAGTGCTTGGGGTCTGAGATTCAAATGCTGCTCCCCAGCCTCAGGGCTTTTGGTGGCAGGCCTGGCTGCTATTCAGGGTAAAATTAAATCAGGTTCTCAGGTGGGGGCTGGGCCGCCTCTCAGGCTCAGTTCCCTCAGGGGGTTTATGCAGAGACCTTCTGTAATGGAGCTGCTGCTGAACTCCTGCCTGTTCCAGGAGCCTCTGGCCGCCTGCTCCCACTGCTGCTGCCTTCCGAGGGGGCCTGAGTCCCGGAGACACCCTGCTCCCCTCTCAGTCCATCTCTCTCACTGACCTGTGAGTCTGTGGGTGGAGGTACCATCACGGTCCCCGGTGATCCTGTCCCTGAAGCCAGCTTGGATCTGCTCACTCCTCTCAGCATCGTGTGGCCAGGGCAAGGTAGGGATCTGCTCCCATCAGGGGCGTGATGGACCTTTGGGGTCGGTTTTTCAGGGCTCTCTGGAACGGAAATCTCCTTCACTGTGTTGCTGTGCAGCTTCCACTGTTCCAGAATTTGTTGGGAGTTCTTTTAGAGGAAATCCATGGTCTGTGAGTTCGGAGCTAGCATATGTGAGTCTTTCTACTCCACCATCTTGGCTCCACCACCCTCCCCACCCCCCCGCTATTATTTTAGTGGCACTGACTCTGTCTGGATATTTCAGACTCTGAACCCGAGGCTTTTGTACTTTTATCAGTGTTGATGAACATTTTCCTTTTTGACTTACTGTTCTCTTTTATCTTCCATATCTAAAACCATTTGGCTTCGTATATCCCAAAGTGTTTACTGAGGGTTTAGTGAAGACAACCTACAGGATGAGAGCAGACTTGATCACCTTTCCCTTGTGTCCTTTGGGGCCCAACTTTTCTTTTTCAGTAGGTGCTATCATTCTTCCTCATCATAACCCTTTTCCCAAGGCTATGCTTACCTCCTTTGTAATCCTCTACTCACAAAAGTCATCTAGTATCCTCCCAGATAACCAGTCATCCATCCCTTTAATGTTATCATTTGTTGTTCAGTGACTTTTCAGTTGTGTCTACCTCTTCATGACCCTATTTGAGGTTTTCTTGGCAAAGATTCTGGAGTGGTTTGCCATTTATTTCTCTAGGTCATTTCTCAAATGAGAAAAGTGAGGCAGAATTCAGTGACTTACCAAGTCATACAGCTAGTACATGTTGGAGGCCAGATTTGAAGTCAGGAAAATGAGGCCTGGTTCTCTATCCACTGCACCATAGAGCTGCCCCTTAATAATGTAAAATTCCTGATGAAACAGTGATTAAGGAAGAAAATAAGATACCTGTCCTCACAGGTTTTTTACAACCAATTGATAGTAGACAGACAGATAGATAGACAGACAGACAGATAGATAGATAGATAGATAGATAGATGAATGATCACATTTTAAATCTTCTGACTTGAGCAGGTAGAAGATATCCAAAAACATACTGCTACTAATTTTGGTACAGACAGAATTTCAAGAGATCTAGGGAAAGATACTCAGTATGTTGGATGGACCTGCTATATTGGATTGTGAGAGGACATGACTAGAGCAGCTCAGTATGGAAATGTTTGGCAGGCTTTTCATCTGTAACACTGAAAGGAGTACCCTCACCAAGAAGATGCCAGATCCACCAAATTCACCAAGTGTCTGTTAATATTTCTTATCCAGATTTATTTCATTCATTCCAAACTTCCAGACTCTTGACCAATGTAACAGTAACCTACCATCCCTCCTATACCTCCTAATACTGTCTAATTCTTGTCCAAGAGGGCACTAATGGCATAAAGATCATCCTTTCTTTTAATAACTGATTTAGAGAGGTAGAGGAGAAGTTATCCAATAAAACACATTTATTTTATCAGTGAGGTAAAGTAATTCTCCTAACATCATACAGAAGTGGTGTTGGAAACTCAGGTTTTCTGACCTCATATCCTGCACTCTTTCCCCTATTCCAAATCTCTAGCATCTGTTGACAGAGGTAGTGAAGTTGTTAAAAATGAGCATTGCCTTTTTTTCTCGAGATCAGAATAGGTCACAATGCAAAATGTTATGTGGTAGTGTTTTTTTTTAGACCAGTCCTTGAGAAAGGGAAAAGACATTCATTCCCCAAATGTTAAAATTTCTATTTTCCATCTGATTTGTAAATAACTTCTTTTTTTCCTACCTCATATCACATTTTAGCAGTTTTTTCCCACCTGAAAATCATATGAATGAATCGAGTACAATCAAAATAAGGGAAAACTCTATGTCTCTGACTTGCACCTCCATATTTACTTATTTGAGTAACTTTTTCTGTAGGTATCTCTAGGAGATATCAGCTAGACAAGGGACATGATCTGGATTTTGTAGGTGGGAGAAAGGAGAGGAGTAAACAGGATTTCAACGTGTATCTACATGTAGATACATCACTATAGAGTTTGTCTAACTATATGCACATTGGGAACTTGTATTGCAGATGGATAATGAGTGAGGTCCAAAGTTGAACAGAAAAAGGAGAACAGGATGGATTGCTTTTGGGATAATGCAAAACCTTTTTACTGACCCCTAAATTCTCATGAACATAAAGACCCATCTTTTCAATATAGTTTACCAGTGTTGATATATGACAATAAGACCTAGACTGCAATTTCTTCTGAAGAACTTGAGATGAGTACTACATAGAACAAGAGATCTTCAGAACTGTATATGGGTGCATGCGTGTATGTGTGCATGTGTGTGCGTGTGCATATGTGTGTGTGTGTGTGTGTATGTAAGGCACTACTATGGCAATTTCATGAAACCTGTGGACCCTTTCTCCAAATCAAGGTTTGAAAGTTCGAGGGAAAAAAACAAACCCACAAACATGACAATAAACATCCATTTTATTTGATCTCTATGGCCTGTGCTGACATCATGATTTTGGGGTATGCTCATGCCTGTTATTTCATCCTTCTACACTGCAATGCAGACACTTAATTCTTATAATTCACTTATATTTACATTTTTATGTTTTTCTTTGCTTCCGTGTTTGTTTTTCAAAACTTATACTCAGTTCCCACCTTTTCATTAAGAATGCTTGGTTGTCATTTATTTTATTAAAGATCAATTTTTCTCTCTTCCAGGATTATGTTCCTTTTTCCTGGGTAAGTTACTGATTGCAAATCCAAATTATTTGCCTTTGGAATATTGTATACCATGTTCTCTCTTTCTTAACGGTGATAGCTACTAACCTTTGTATGATTTGGACCGTGGCTCCTCGGTACTTAAAATCTTTCTTACTACTTGTTGCATTTTTTCTGTGACCTGCAAGCTCTGTATTTTTGGCTATCATTTTCTTGGGAATATGCATTTTAGAGCTTCTTTTAGGAGGTAACTGGTAGATTCTTTCTATACTTATTTTGCCTCCAGGTTCTAAGAGATACGGGCAGTGTCCTTTCATTTCTTGACATATGATATCAAAGTTTTCTTTATGGTCATGGCTTTGAGGAAATCCATTGAATTACTGTCTTTAGGTCTTTGATTCTTAAATGAGATCTCCTGAATTAGTTTTCTAGGTCACTTGTTTTTAATATAATGTACACTTTCTTCCCATGTTTTTCTATCCTTTGATTTTGTTTTAAATGTTTTTTGTTATCGTGTGGAGTCAACACTTGTGCTTTTTTCATTCCCATTTTCAGGGGTTCTGTTACTTGAGTAAGATTTTGTATCTCTTGTACTAAGATGTTAACACTTCTTCTAAGACATTCTTCCAAACCATAATTTCTTTCCCGATTCTTTCTTCTGTTGCTCTTATTTCATTTATAATACTATTTTAAACTCATTAAAAAAAAATGTCAGTTCTTCTAGTAAGTACAGCTGATTTTATGGGCAAGCTGTGTTTTTCTTGAAAGCTTTGCTTGTAGGTGTTTTGAAGTTATTTTCTGCTTCTGGGTTTATGTCTTTTATTTCGTTACTTAGTTTAGTTAATTCTTTGAGTGAGCTCCTTTGGATAACTGCCTTACTGACTAAGCAGGGAGCTCTGAGAGCTGTGATCCAAGACCCTCTGGGAGACTCATTTGCATAAATTTTCTGGGGGTTGGAGAACGGAATCCACTTTGAGTGACCTTGTGCTTAGGACTCTGAGTACTAAGTAAGTGCTCCAAGATCTTTGCTACTTACTGCCCTGCATTGGGACAGAGTCCAGTATCAACTCAACACACTCTTGCATAGCAGTCAGAGTTCAGAGCTCTGGGTACTGCGTGTGTGCTCCCAGCTCTATGACCTAAGCCTGTATCCTTGAACCAATATGAACTGGCCTACTCAGACCTCTGGGTACTCCTTTGGGCATCTCCTTGTTGTTAGCTTGGGCCCAGAGTTAAGTCTGAGATTCAGCTATGGGCATCCCAGTTCTGTTAGCCTACCTTGGTACTTTGGACACTGAATCCATTATTCTGATCCACCACTGTTCAACAGTTCCTTGCCCTGATCATTTGCCTATAGGTTAAAATTGGACTAGAAAGATGACTCACTGTAGATTCTCCTTTAGTTTCCTTTTCAATATTCAGTCTGGAATTCTTCTTGGATCATGGCTGGAGTAGTTGTAGAGGGAGCAAGGCTACATTACTTTCTTCTACTCTATTCTCTTCTGACTACTCATTCTTCACTTCATTTTATTTTCTGGATTCTAAAACATTCAAAGATTTTGAATGCTCCTGTTAGTTTTCTTTGTTTTTCTCTCTTTTCCTTCTCTCTCCCCCATTTTGTACAAGTCAAAATGTATTATAACGCTCCTATAAGCCAAGGTTTCTTAAACTTTTTCCAGTCATGACCATTTTTGCCCAAGAAATTTTTACATGACTCCAGGTGTATAGATATATAAAATAGGTATATGAATCAAACATTTACTAACAAAAAATCATAAATAAATTTATTTTAAAACAACTATTTGGTATGCATATGATTTTACCATTTATTAAAGAATAAAGCAAATTTGTATACTAATGAGATGAATGTGCTTGTTTATTTTTACATGAAGATTTAAATCTTGAACAAATATTTGATGCTGCAAAACATAGAGCATCTTCAATGTTTTTCAGAGTTGATCAATATTTTGATTTTGTAGTCATCAATACTGTGTTCAGAACCAAGGCTGCAGTGAAGTCATTTGATGCAGCATGGGCAAGCACTGCCAGAGACAACTTGGATTCATTACATGTTTGATTTTGAATTAATTTTGGTTGTGCATTCAGAGACATTTTACTGTTGCCAAATTTTTTGCGACCCCCACATTCAGTTATGTGGCTCCATATGGGCTTTAAAAAGCCCTGCTTCTGTCCTACTGTTCTTGGAGCTAAGGAAACACTAGTCATCATCAAAGTTGTCTTTAATATCTCTAAGATTCTGTCATTTTTTCATTTGTATAAGACTTTCAAACATGGTTCAAGCACCTATATTGTTATAGTAATCATATCATACCTATACTATGCCATCCTAATTACATTTAGTATATTATATTATCTGATATCATATTATGCTATGCCATGTTATATTATATTGCTATGTATGTTATATATATTATGTTACGTTATGCTATATTATATCATATTAGAATCAATGGTTCTCAAAGTATATTTCAGAAAGGATAGGGTTTCATGAGATCATTTCAAGGGGTCTGAGAGGTCAAAATTGTTTTCATAAAAACATTAAGATATTTTCATTTCAAATGTAGGAAATATTGATAGATATAACCAATATAAACAAATATACTTTGAGACATCCTAAGTAATTTTAAAGAGTGTAATAAAGTTCTAGTGACAGAAAGTTTGGGAATATGTCAGGTCATGTCATGTTGTTATTGACATATAATTTAATTTTCTGTAATATCTCTCAAATGCATTTTATTTTCTCTCCTCACATAGCCACCCTTCTAATTCAGGACCTCATTACCTGTCCTTGGTATTAGCCTCATCTCTCTGCCACCATTCTTTCCCCCCTTCATTATGTCCTACACACTGACTGGGACAGCTAGGTGGTGCAGTGGATAGAGCACTAGTGCAGGAATCAGGAGGATTCGACTTCAAATTTCACCTCAGACACTTGATACTCAGTAGCTGTCTGATTTTGGGCAAGTCACTTAACCCCAATTGCCTCATCCTGGGTCATCTCCAGTCATTCTGATGAATATCTGGTCACTGGATTCAGATGGCTCTGGAGGAGAAGTGAGTCTGTTGACCTGCACAGCCCTCCCTCACTCAAAGTCAAGTGCAAGTCATGTCATCATTTCTCTGATGGCATGGTCTTTTTTGGCAACGAAGGACAAACACATGTACACACTGTCACCAAAGCAAATTTCCTTCAGGACAGATCTGAGTGTAGGACTCCCCTACTCAAGTCAACTCCAGTGACTTCCTATTGCCTCTATGATCAATATAATGTTTCTGTTTAGCTTCTAAAATTCTTCACAATGGGGACTCAACTTACCTTTCCAAACTTCGTTATTTCCTCTTTCACTCTGTGATCTAACCACATTGTCTTCTCTGTTCTTCTCGCTCACTCCACCTTCATCTCCCAAGGCTTTTGCATTGACTATCACCTATGTTCCCAACCACTGCATTGTTATAGATTGCCTCTCTTTTTAAAGATGTAGTTCAAATACTATTACAAGTCCTTCCCTGATCTTCCAAATTATTAATGCTCTCCCTTCTAAGATTACCTTATATTTAAATACTTTGTATATATAACAGGGAATTGTCCTATGAGGGCTCAGTCCTTTGGACATGCTCATTCAGTGAGCATCCTTCTGAAAGTGACTAATGACATGGAATTTAGGAACCCCACTCCCTGTGTCTGAGTACACGCAGACATACTATTACTATTTCTAGTCTTAGAAAAACACAAACACTGAACCAAGATTGGAAAGTGACAATTTAGTCAAAATAATCTTCGTTCTCTATTTTTTCCAAATTCCTTTTTGATTGATGATGAAAGAACTTGCAGTAAACCTCTGAACAGGGAAAAGAACCTAATGCCTGTGGCCTACATTCTCTCCTTATCCAGCTTGAAGTGAAGTTATGAGCACATGATTCTGCTGTTCTTCCTAACCTGATTTAGCTATTCTCCTACCTTCATGAAGGAGAATTGGAGACAGAACTGAATAGTCTGTGATCTTGTGAGTTTTGAAAGTTGGGAAAGCCAGCAGAAGACCATGAATGAGAATCCATGCCCTAGGGGACTGTCTGTCAATGTTTCTCAATGTTAAATTTTTTGTGGTGGATGCTATCAGATTCCTGTGGCGCAAGACAAAAGGCAAACAGATTTCATTTGCTTGTTGAATTTTACTGTTTTCCCTGTATGCTCCAAGGCATCTTGGAGGCATTTGCAACTTTTCAATGGCTAATGAATAAAGTAATTGGAAAGAGGAATCATGAGAAGTGTTTTCATATCTAGGTGACTTCATTATGTTTAGAAATACACTGAAAGGGAATCAGGAAAAATTTGTGGAAGCTGTTAGATTGGTTAAAAGAGCATCTTAATTGCCCCCAGTCAAAGAACATTCTAGGATGTTTTTATAAAGAATTATGCTGCTCTTGATAAATCACTAAATGATCTTACTTTTGGATATATGATTGAAGATCCACAAGCAAAGGGACAAAGAAAGTCAATTTTCTGTGAACCGTATGAAGTCATTTCAGACATGGACGATCATTGGATAAATATAAACACATTTTTAAAGACTTAACTTACTGACTCACATATGAACCAGTGCTGAACTGTGCAGATGTACACAAGGCTTGTGTGCTGTTTTTGGATACCAGTACTACACACTAAACCTAAAACTAAGACTGGAAGACATGAGATGAGTTCCTGTACCAAGAAAGTCAATTGTGTTCTCCATCAGAAAACTTAATGACAGTGCAATTCTCCATTCCATTCACAGAATGAAATTCTGAAGGACTTTGAAGTGAGATGACACTCAAAGTTCAAAGTTCAAAGACTACGTAGGTAGATCTAAATTTCCAATACCTTCCTTATAAGATCATTAAACTCTTATATAAACTCTGACCTACTAGCAAGTGATGGTGAATGCAGATGTTCTTTTCCTGAAAGGCAGATGACACTCAAGATCTATGGTGATACTTAAGGAAGGAGTAAAGGCTATATATGATCCCAAGGAGTTGGGTCATAGTCAAATGAAAGTGTATCTGAGGCTTTGGGACTTCCACCACACAGCATGCCAGCAGCACATGGGACAACATTTGGCCAGATGAGTGAGTGAAGTGAGTGCAAGTTTGTGTCGAGTGTGTGAAAGAGAAACGAGCTGTAATAAGCTAGGAAAGACTGGTTGCAACCATGTGGTAGAAGACTTTAAAAATGAAGGAAGAATTTATATTATAAGTAAAGTTGCCTGGAATATGTGACTCTTGATCTGAGTCTTTAAGAAAACAAGAGAGGGTAAGTGAAAAAACTTGGCAAACTCTTTGGAGGAAATGAAGATCCAATAGCCACTGTGAGATTGAGAAATACTATTCCGCTGATCCAACCATTCTGGAGAGCATTTTGGAACTATGCCTACAGGGCAATTACATAGTGCAAATCTTTTGACCTAGCAACACCACTACTAGGTTTATATCCTAAAGAGATCACAAAAAAGGAAAAGGACTCATGTACAAAAATATTTATAGCAATTCTTTTTGCAGTGACCAAGAACTGGAAATTAAGGGGATGCCCATCAAATGGGGAATGATTGGACAAGTTGTGGTATATGATTGTAATGGAATACTATTGTGCTTCAAGAAATGATGAGTGACAGATTTTTAGAAAAACCTGGAAAAAAACTTAGATGGATTGATGCTGAGTGAAGTGAGCAGAACCAGGAAAACATATCCAGTAACAGAAATGACTTAGGTTTTCTCAGTAATACAATGATCAAGACAATTCAAAATACTCATAATGGAAAATGCTATCCATGTCCAAAGAAAGAGCGATGGACTCTGAATATAGATTGAAGCATACTATTTTCACTTTTTTTGTTTCGATTTATGTGATTTTTTTTTCTTTTTGTTCTATTTCTTCTTTCACAACACGACTAATGTGGAAATATGTTTACATGATTACTCATGTATAACCTATGTCAGATTGCTTGCAGTGTTGGGAAGGGGGATGGAAAGGAGGAAGTGAGAAAAAATTTAAAAGTCAAAATTTTGGAAAAAAAGAACTTTGAAAACCATCTTTACATGTAATTGGAAAAAATAAAATACTATTTATGAGATAGATGGGAGGGAAGAGATGCTGCTCTTGATTGAGAAATTTATATAATTGTTGAATTTTAACACTAGAAGAAATCTATAAATCAATTAATATATCATGAATTTCTGATAAGTCTTAGCTATTTCTCAACATACTTTCTTTCAAAAGATTGAACCTTTAGATTGTTTTTATTGGTAAATTATTGACTCTCTTTGCTTTAACTAGACTAGTTAAAATCTATTTTTTTAAAGATATCTAATAACTTTTCTTCCATAACTACAAATTGATTTTCAAAAGAGTCAAACCAAGAACTTTATTAGAAATGAATTGGTAGTCTCATTTTCCTTTAACTGAATTTTTCCATATTTGCTAATTTGACAGGGGAAAAGTGATACATTAGCATTTTAAATTTCCATTTCTCTTGCTGTTGAGGATTTGGCCTCTTTAAAATGACAGGAATTGTGAAAAAAAACTTTTTTTTTACTTGTTGATAGAGTGTATTTCTTCTTTTGAAAATGGTTTGTATCCTTTGGCTATTTATCTGTTGGAGAAGGTCTCTCAGCCTTAGAAGATTGTCATTTTTTTGTATTGTCAGTCTTTTATCCACTGTACCTTGTACTCTTTACATACAATGTACAGCAACAACTACAACAACAGACATATCAGAGATGTTAAAACAAAGATCTCTCTAATCTGTGTATTATTTTCTTTTCTATTACAATCTCTTTATTTGTTTTTGTGCAATATAAAACTTTTTACATAATGGAAGTGACCTGTTTTTACATAATTGATCTCTTTTATAACATTCTACAAAATTTTTCATACCCTTTGGTCCAACGTTTCCACTGAGTTTATACAACAAAAAAGGTCAATGACAGCAAGAAAAGACCCAGATATGCAAAATATTCAACAGAGACACTATTTGTAACTGTGAAAAAAAGAGGTTGAAAAGAATGTATGTGCTTAACTATTGATTAATGGCTGAAAAAATTGTGGTATAAAAATTCAATCATGTTTTGGTGTCTTCTGGAAGAACAGATTTAAAGAATTCAGAGGGACATGAAAAGGCTTGTATTCAATAACACCAAAGAAAACAGAGCAAAAAGAATAAGATACACAGTGTCTGCAGTTACGTAAACTAAGGCAATGTTAAATGTCAACAAAACACTGGTCAATTACGCTAGAGAATGTTGGTTTAAGTTGTTTGTTTAGTCATTTTTGACTCTTTGTTGAATCCATTTGAGGTTTTCTTGGCAAATATCCTGAAGTGGTTTGCCATTTCCTTTTCCTGCTCATTTGACAGATGAGAAAACTGAGGCAAACAGGGTTAAGTGATTTGTCCAGGGTCATATAACCAGTCAACGTCTGAGAACAGATTTGAACTTAGGAAGATGAGTCTTTATAACTCAAGACCTGGCTTTCTATCCACTGAGAAACCTAGCTGTCTTGGCATGAACTAATTAATGTTAATTACTCTCTCATGCAGTTTTACTTAATGACTTTTGAGGAATGTTCTTTGTGGGTGGCTTGTTTATGAATTTGGTTTTGTTATCAAAACAAAATTTATCACTGAGATACAAAGACTAAGACTTACATAACAATTCTGATTTTTTGAAATGATCCTTGTAGTAAGTATATGAAATAATTAGGAAACAAATACGATTGGGATCTTATGTTCTAGGGAGATGAAGGAAAGTAACACTGTGAGATTATTTTGAAATAAGCAGTTCTGAAAACACTAATATCCTAGGTTTTAAATATCATCCTAGCATTCTACCATTACATATCCCTTCTAAATAGGGGTGTAGGGGGACGGAGCCAAGACGGCGGAGTAGAAAGACTCACCTATGCTAGGTCCGAACCCACAGCCCATAGATTTCCTGTAAAAAGAACTCCTGACAAATTCTGGAACAGTGGAAGCTGCGCAGCAACACAGTGAAGGAGATTTCCCTTGCAGAGAGCCCTGAAAAACCGATCCCAAAGGTCCATTGTGCAGTGGACGGGAGCGGAGCCCTGCTCTGCCCTGGCCACGTGACACTGAGTGGAGCAAGCAGATCTGAGCAGGCTTCAGGGACGGAATCTCCAGCAGCTGCGATAGTCCCTCCACCCGCAGACGCACAGGTCAGTGAAAGAGACGGGCTGAGAGGGGAGCAGGGTGTCTCTGGGACTCAGGCCCCTTTGGGAGGCAGCAGCAGCAGCACAGGCAGCAGCAGAGGTAGCAGAGGCTCCCAGAGCAGTCAGGAGCTCGGCAGGAGCTCCATTACAAAAGGTCTCTGCATAAACCCCCTGAGGGAACTGAGTCTGGGAGGTGGCCCTGCCCCCACTTGAGCACCAGAAATTAAGCTCACATTGAATAGCAGCCAGGCCTGCCGCCAAAAGCCCTGAGGCTGGGGAGCAGTATTTGAATCTCAGACCCCAAGCACTAGCTGGGTGGATCTAGGCCAGGGGTGGAGAGGACTCTCAGAAGTCAAGTAACTGGC
>JAQQSK010012598.1:0-11810 GCA_028658325.1 Potorous gilbertii | reverse complement strand
TTGACTTCAGACCTAGGGTTCTTTACACTGTACCCTACTACCATGGGTAGCAGGGGGTAAGGGGAGAAGCCCTGGTCATTGACAAACTGGAGTGCTTATAGAGGAGGGAAATCAGCCCTGTGAGGATCACTTAAAGGAATGAGGAATGTTGATAGCTTGGAGAAGAGAAAAATATTCATAGGGTCATGATTTGTACTGATATTGAGTCTGTTTTAGTTATGCCATTTTGTAACCCCATTGCAAAGAACTAGATTGCAAAGATACTAGAGTGGTTTGCCATTTCTTTCTCCAGCTCATTTTACAGATGAGGAAAGTGAGGCAAACGGGGGTTAATGACTTGCCCAGGGTCACAGAGCTAGTGAGTGTCTGAGGCCAGATTGGAACTCAGGAAGATGAATCTTTCTGATTCCTGGAGCTGTTTACAAATGTATAATGAGCTGTCATGTGAGAGAGGGATTTGACTTATTCTGCTGGTTTCTTGAGGGCAGCTAGGTGGTGCAGTGGATAGAGTGCCAACCCTGAAGTCAGGAGGACCTGAGTTTAAATCCAATCTTACAAACTTACTATCTATGTGACCCTGGGCAAGTCACTTAAACTTGTTTGCCTCAGTTCCTTATCTGTAAAAGGAGTTAGAGAAGGAAATGGAAAACCACTACACTATCTTTTGCCAAGAAAATCCTAAATAGGGTCACGAAGAGTAGGACACGACTAAAAAATGACTCAACACTAACAACAAAAAGCTGGTCTCTGGCTGAATGAATTTCTAATTAGTGGAAATTGTAGTCAGGCTTGAATTGGACCTTAAAGGAATGTTTCTGGATAATGAGATCTGTCAACTTCAGAAAGTGGTGAACTCCCCATCACTCAAGAGTTTGTTAGATCTCTACTTCCCAAATAATTTGCATTTATAAAGAGCTTTATGGATTTTTTAAAAACATCACCCTCCTAACAACTCTAATGATAATGTGCAGTTGTATCTGACTCTATGTGAACCCATGAACTTTGTCCTTGGGATTTTCTTGGCAAAGATATTGGAGTGGTTTGCCATTTCCTTCTCGTGTGCCCCATTTTACAGATGAAGATCTGAGGTAAATAGGGATTAAGTGACTTGCCCAGAATCACACAGCTAGGAAGTGGCTGAGGTTGCATTTGAACTAAGATGTTCCTGATTCTAGGTCTGGTCCTCTATCCACTGAACCACCTAGCTACCCCCTAATAATAGTAGCTAACGTATAAAGTGCTTTAAGGTTAGTAAAGTTGACACGACACAATCCTCTGAGATAGGTGCTATTTTTATTTTCCCTTTACAGATGAGGAAACTGAAGCTTAGATGTAAGTGACTTTTTCAAGGTCATTCAGCTAGTATCTATAAAAAAATTCAAACTCAAATCTTCTTCACTGAGATAGGTACTCTATCTACTACAAAATGCTGCCTATTCCTACCAGAAGGATTCTAACCCTAACCCTTTCTAAACTTCTTCAACTTGTACTGGCACTAATAGACTGGGTTCCTAGAGGGATGGATAATATATCCCAAGGGTTTTAGAGATACTCCTATAGATGGTTACTAAGGAACAAACCAAATCTCAAGAGTCAATTGTTAAATTTTCATGTGAGCATCTATACCTTGGGAAATGGCAAGGTAAATCAGCAACTGATTTATTGCTTTCTTAGTAGTCTAGACTTAAGAAAGTGACAGAGAAAAAGTTAATAATGCAGATTAGGTTTAAAAGTGGGTTGTGTATATAGTTGGCTTTTTTTTTTAGAAAGTCAATTGTTAAACATTGACCAGCCTACCCCTTGTGCTTGACCAGCCTACCCCTTGTGCTTATCCTCCTAACATTAGCTCACAAGCCTCTACCAGTTTGCTTTACCTTAATAATCCATCAGTAGAATCAATTAGTTCTTCAGCAAAGGCATTATGCAAATGGCATAGCAAGAACAGCAGTTATAAAGCAGTTCCCTGAAAACCCTGGGCATACTCTCCAACAAATACACATAGAAGCTGTGGGAGGAGGAAGAGTGGGTATGAATTTTAAGTGAAATAACAGCAAGGCATAATTTACCTGAAACCTACATAAGGACCAGATGTGATGCAAAAGCTCCCTCATCTTGGGCTTCCTGGGATGTCCAATGACCAGGAAGTCATCACTGGGTATCTCAGCTTAGATATGTAAACAACTATACTCACTGACTAGAGCAAAGTGCTAAGAATGAATGAGAATTGATAAAGAGATATTTAGAATAATTTTATACATATATGCATACATATGTACATGTGAAGGTGTATATGTATATATTATATAATAGATATATACACACACATATATGTATATATATATATATATATATATATATATATATATATATATATATATATATATATATGTAGCTACTTGTGTCTAATGGTAGCCATCTCTAGGGTGGGATGAAGAGGAAGGAAAAAGGAAAAAAAGAAATTTGTGTGATAACTTTGTTGTCTATTTGTACATGGTAGATTTGCAGTCATCTTTTTTTTTATTGTACTGTTATGGAAATGTTTGTTTTGTTACCTTAATTGAAAATAAAATAAATGAAAAAAACAAACAAACCAGGAATTAACAGGTATTGGGTGAGTAGGGTCAGAGTACAGTAGAGTCAGAAGAATGCTGGACTTGAAAAGATTGGCTTGAGTTTGCATCTTGATCTTACCACTCACTGACTGTTCTTCACACAAATCATTCAGTTTTCCTGAGTCTCTGTTTCCTCACCTGCAAAATGGGTATAATAAACCTTTCACTACCTATCTCACAGGATGGTGTAAAAATTAAATCAGATAACATTTAAAGTACTTGGAAAAAATAAAGGAGCAGGACTATAAGCCCTTTGCTAAATGAATGTAAAATCATTGTTGGGGATTGGAAAATAGACTCCAAGACTGAATGATTCTTTAACTGAAAGGACCATGTCTGCTATCCTCCATCAGCATCCCCAGCTCATACATTTATTCAGAATACAGAGGGGTGGTGTGGAATACTAGATAAAGTGGTCTTGCAGTCAGGAAGATCTGGTTCCTGACACATACTGATGGCTGTGACCCCCTGGAAACTTAACCTCTTACTTATTTTGATAATGCTAGAGGATTATAAGTTGTATGTCACCTTTTTCAGGAAGTTTTTCCCATCTGTTTCTCCACTCTACAGTGGGTGGCCTAATGGATAGAGGCTGGAATGAGTTCGAATCTGGCTTCAGATACTTATGATAGCCTGTGTGACCCTAGGTAAGTCACTTAACTTCTGTCTGCCTCAGTTTCTTCAACTATGAAAAAAGAAATAGTAATAACATCTACCTCCCAGGGTTGTTGTGAGCATCAAGTGAGATAACATTTGCCAAATGCTCTTATCCTACTGCCTGGAACACAGTAGGTCCCTTTAAAAGTGCTTATTCCTTTTCCTTTTCCCCCAAGCAGGAAGTATTCTCTTTCTCCCCTGCCCCACCCTTGCACTTCTAGAGAACTCTGTACTTTTCTGATTAGACTTTTGACTTTTTCAATTGTATTCAGCAAATACTTATTAAGTACCTACTATGTGTCAAGCAGAGTACAGTTCTACCTTGAAGGAACTTACCATCTCCTAGAAAGGAAAATGGAAGTTATACCTGATTTCTCTGCACATCTCTAAGACAAGGCAGAATGTGACAGGGGCTAAGATGATGTGGCAGAAAGAGCCTTTGTCCTCCAAAAGAGTCAACAGATACGGTTTCAAATCCCAGTGTAACTGCTTATTACCAGTGTGGCCTTGAGTAATACCAATAATTCCCAAATTCCCAAATACCAGTAATTCCCAAAGCAAGCCTTTATACAGTGCTTTAAGTGTTTTATATATGCCATCTCACTGACTCTCACAACAACTCTGGGAGGTAGGTACTTTTACTATTCCCATTTTATAGATAAGGAAACTAAGGCTGAGGGATTAAGTGACTTCCTTAAGAAGCAGCTAGTGTTTAAGGTAAGATCTGAACCCAAGTCCTCCTGGTTCCAAGCTAACACTCTGCTGTGCCACCTAGATTAACCTCTTTGGATCCCTTTCTCTTCATCTGTAAAAGGAGGTGATTGGGCTTGAGAATTTTTAAAGTCTCCTGCAATTCTAAATCCTATGATTTTATTGCCTGTTTAGATAAAATCCTTCAAGAAGCTGGGGAGTGAGAAATCACTTTCATCGGGGAGGACCAGGGGAGATTTTGTGGCATATACACATTATAATGGGCTATAGTTATAGGCACATATGTCTTAGCTCCCCATCTGCACTACAACCTTCTTGGGGCAAGGAGGGTATGTTTCATTAGTAGTAGGTTTAATAAATGTCAAATGAATTGAATTTTGTGCCTCTTGACAGGATAGTGGATTGTTTGTTGATCAGTCTTGTGGGCCAGTAAATGTTGGCCTTTATTTGCAAGGCCATCTTAAGGTCTTGGGTCTATCATGAGTCTCACATCCTGGCTGCCAGCAGTGGATTAGAATGGTTTAGAAACAAATATTTAGTTCCTGATTGACTTGTTTCCATTGAGTTCATTCCTATTAGGGAATCTGTTAGTAATTATCCAACTATGCTCTATTACCTGGGGACCTATACGCTGCTGCAGTAATGAGTCTGAGTGGCTTCTACGGCATAATAAACAGGAAAGGGAATCAGAGGAAGGGTACTTGCTTCCTCACTCAACAAGGGCAGTAGAGATTTCAAGGACAATCAAAAGACTCGCACAAAGGCAGAAAGAGTCTTAATTGCTTCAGCAAAAACCTGGATGAAGAAGAGAAGCCCTGTCCCCTTTGAATCTCAGACATGGTGGCTCAAAGACAAATCATTTGTTAATTTGGGTCGAACAAAAGAGTTGATTGGAGGGCTGCATGATGTCCCTGGGCATTCTATCTGGGTTGTGAATGGAAGAGGAAAGGGCTGTATTCTCCATAGCTCAGTTACCTGTAGAAGAATCAGAAACACCACCTGGAGGAACAGGTAAAAATCTATCAAGCAATCAAGTGGTCATGTAACCAGTCTATGCAAAATGGAGGCCTCCTACCCCCATTCTGGCATGGCAGGATATCTTTTTGATAAGCACATCCTTAGAGATTGTGACAATTGGAACTAAGACTCAACCTTGCTTCTCCCACAGTTGGAATCTGTAGGTATGATTTTTTGCAGATTTTCAGTGAATGCATATTTTGATTATCTGACCTTGCCAGTAATCTGCACGAAAACAAAACAAAACAAAAAACTACCACCATTTGTATGCCAATGAAGTACTTGGTACTGATGGGGGAAAAATGAAGTTGGCCTCCCTATCTCTACTGCCGCTGATCATCTGAGGTTTGGGGAGGTTTTAGCCTGGGGTCCTTCCCTTCCGTTCGGCTTCTTTTTATATTTCTCCAATCGCTTTCATATCACTTAATGCTCACAACATTTCAGCAAGAGAGTCAGGGCATGCAACGTCATGATTTTCATCACTACTGTCTTTACAACTACCACCACCACCATGAATAAAAAGCTGACCTGAGAGTCAAGACATACATTCAAATCCTCTGTCTGACAAATAGCTATGGTAAGACCCTAATCAAATCATGTGACCTCTCAATTATCTAGGACAGATATGTCAAAGCCACATACTTGGCCCATATGCGTCTACAATACTCCAGAGTACAGCCTGAACCAGATTAACATGTAATTGGGGAATAGTTAACAAAATAAATAAAAATATGATAAAGCATAAATAATATTACATTTTAAATAGTCAATATTGTAGTCCACAGGGATTCTTATGTTCAGATTAATGGACTCCACTTTTATTTACTTTTGACACTGCTGGTCTAAGCAACTTTCTGAGACTATAAATCACGATGGATTGTTCTGCATTGGTGGAGGGAGTTTCCACACCAGGGAGCTCAGCTCTTCATGCTTGTAAAACCACAGGTTTCATCCAAGAAATCAATCAAAAAAAACTCCATGCTGCTAGTATGCAAACTGAGTCTCAGTGACATGAAATTATTTGCTCAAGGTCACGCAGCTCATTAGTGGTATGGCAGGCACTAGGTTCTATTCCAAGAATCCTAACTGATTGTGAGAAGGGAATGTGGGAGTCTCTTTCAAATAATGGCACAACCTTAGCACATGCTACTGAATTCTTCTCCAGGTACCACAAATAAAAAGAGGGGTTCCCCAAGACCAGAAGGAGTTGCTGAGCTCCTGGGGTTTAGCTTGGGCTGGCAGCAGGCAATCATGCGGCCTAGGTGACTGTTTGTGCCTAAACCTTGGGGCGTGTTAACCAAGGATAATCACAGTAATTAAAGCAGGCTGTTGCTGGGCTGGATACTGCCACCTGCTCTCATCCAACCTGAGCAGTCCTGATGGGATGCACATGTCCTGATTAATGCCACACAATGAAAAATGGTCTTTACTCCACACACGGATGCTAGAAGGTCAAAAGAAGAGTGCAGCAAAGGTCTCCTTATAGTGAGGGGAAATGAGCAAAAGATGGGGTTAGTTAATGCAACGGGAGGAGAATGAGACTTGGCAAATAGCTATTCGAAAGAGGGAAAATCTAGTTCTGTCTCTTTATGTGACCCCAGGCAGAACGCTGCCTCTGGCCTTTCCTCATGGTAGAGCTGTAATTTTGAGTTCTAATCTACAAGCCACGGTGCTTTTTCTGTGTACCTGATAAGCATTTATTGGCAAATTTCAATGTACTCAGTCAGCATTTGCTGAGTGCCTACTATGCACCCAGTTTTTAATGATCACCTACTGTGTATATATAGTTAGCATTTACTGAGTGTCTACCATGGATCTAGCTTGTTACAAGTCTGGCATTTACTGAGTACCTACTGTGTGGCCAGACATAAAATGTAAGACTACTGAATGCCTACTGTATGCCAAGCCCCACTCTACAGGCATGGAGGCAACGAAAAAGGACTTCTTTGACTCATTCTAACTCCTCTGTTTCACAATTCATGCAAAAGGTATAACCAGGCAGTCCCTTGTAGTTTTGGTAAGATTAACTCCAATACATTCATGGTTTATGAGCCTTGGGAAATCCCAGTTTGGGATGAAGAAACCACTCCTTAATAAGTAACCACCCCATCCCTAGTAAAACCCTCCTTAGACTGCACTCACATCACAATACCATACCATATCACTAATTGCCTACTGTGTCACTTCAGACTCCTCATCCTAGAATTTAAGGCCCTTCATGATATAGCTCCACTTTTGCTCCTTATTCAATCTCACCTCCTTCCCCTTGAGGAGCTAGGAATAGCACTTTAGAGGAATGTTGGTTTTTCACCTATAAAGGTAAACTTTCCTCATATCTGCAATATTTTGCAGAGCTTCTCACACTGCTTTTTTAGGATCTAAGGAAGAATCCAGGATAAAGAGATTAAAATCATAATAAACAGAATTAAACCATGCACACCTAGTTTCAGTGAGGTATTTGATAAAGTTCCTCATGATGTTGTCCTCATGTGCATGATGGAAAGAAATGGCCCAGAAAATAGTACTGTCAGGTGGATTAAGTGCTAACTGAACAACTAGACCCCCAAAATGGTAATTAACAAATCAACGTCAACGTGGAGGGAGGTCTCTAGCATGAACTGGGATCTGGTCTTATCCTTGTTTATTAGTGACATAATGAAAGTGTAGACAACACCACTTATCAAATATGAGTTAGTATGAAGTTCACAAGACTATCCTTACATGTTGGATGACAAAGTGAGCATCTAAAAAGGTCAAGGCAGGCTATAATGATGAACTGAATCTAATAAAATAGAATTTAATAGAGATACATGAAAAGTTATAGGTCATGATTATAGAGCTAGAAGAAACCTTAGTTCCAGTGTTCTTAACCTGAGATCCATAGGTTCCCAAGGCATCTTGATAGATTTCAGGAGATATATGAACTCAGATGAGAAAAATTATATCTTTATTTTCACTAACCACTAAGTGAAATTTGATGCCTCCGACCATTATGAATGTAGGTGGCAAACTATTATTTTAAGGAAAGGTTCATAGGCTTTACCAGACTGCCAAAAGAGCTCATGGCACAAAGAAGGCTTAAAAACCCCTGATCTATTAGTCCAATCCTCTCATTTTTGCACAATAGAAAATTACAGCCCATAGTGGTTAAATGACTTGTCAAGAATGAATAATTAATATCAGAGGTAAGAACTGAACTCAGTTCTTCTGACTCCAAATCTAGGGCTCTTTCCAAGATACCATACTTAGATCTGAATAAGGGTTCATGCAGAAAGTGGAATTTGACCTAAGTGCTGATGGAAGCCAGGGATGCTAGGAGGCAGAGGTGAGGAGGAAGAGCATTTCTGGCACAGGGGGAGGACAACACAAAGCCATGGAGTTTTGAAATGGAGTGTGATGGAGCAAGTAATCCTCTTCCTGACAGAGTGACTCAGGGTATAAAGTGAGACATGTAAATTTTGGACATGATCAGTGAGAGAATTTGCTTTGCTTGACTATGTACATTTATTATGATCTTTTTCTTATTTTTTTCAAAAAGGTAGAAGGGGGAAAATAGATTTGTGTTCATTAAAAAATAAAATCTAATTGATAAAAGGATGTACTCAAATGAAACCTGGGGGGCAGAAAGGAAAATATGATGAGGAACATTTCAGTAAAGACTGATGAAGGCAGAAACAGAGGGCATACTGTCATTGGAATATACTACATACCACCTGATCAGTAAGGGAAAATGGATGAAATTGGGAAACAGATTGATCACAAGCCTGTCATAGAGGCATGACAAGAAGTGATGGGAGATTTCAGTTTTTCAGACATCTGCTGAAGCTCTCTCTTTGCCAAAGGGAGAACAACTAATAATTTTTTTTACTTGCATTATGGTAAATGTAGAGGAACTAATAAAGGGGAATTTCTATTCTGGATCTAATCCTGACTTAAAAGGTTGCCAGGTAGAAATAATGGGAACCTTGGGGACAAAATAATCATTTCATCCTAGTCTTCATGACAGAGGGGAGGGTGGGTGGCTCGGCATGGTCTGGCACATACCCTTGTTTGGGGGAAAACATATTTCAAAGACTTCAGAAAGATAATATTTGGGATTCTGTGGATGACAACTCTATATAGCAAGTCAATCCATGAGATGTGGTAAGTTCTTAAAAATGAAATATTTACAATGAAAGGACAAATAATTCCAATGCTGAAGAAAAGGGGGGGGATTATGTAAAGCAATTAATGTGAATACTTATTGGTTATGAAGATTTTGCTTGTATGAGGGCATGAAGGTTGAACAGAAGAGAAGGTAGGGATAGGGTTGTTTAAAAAATTGAATTGAGGCATTTTTATATGCATAGAAGACAACAGAGGGGAGATCAGAAGGAATCTTAGACAAGCAATACAGCTTTGAAAATTACATGTTTAATGTATTATATTTTTAAATGAATAGCAAGCTCCACATAATAGAAATTTGAAGTTATAGGTATAATACTCTTTTAAATTCCAATATGTATATGAAAATGTTCATTTTATTTGGTGCTTGTTAAGTTCAGAATTAGAAAAAAAATTAAAACGTGAAGAAAAATGATGGAGTTTGAGAAGCAGCAAGGAAGCAAGTGTAACTAGATCATAGACTGTAGAGGGGAAAGCCTGTTAAGGTAAAAAGGGATTTGATTGTAAAGGGCTTTGAATGCCACAAAGAGGATTTTACATTTGATTCTGGAGGCAATAGTGAGTCACCAGAGTTTATTGAATGGCAGGATGATATGGTCAAACCTCCAGTTTAGGAGAATCATTTTGACAGCTAAATGGAGGAGGAATTGGAGTGGGGAGAAAGGTAAAAGAGAAGATGAAGAAGGCCTGTATTAGGTTGGTGCCTGGGTGAGTGGAGAGAAGAGAACATATAAGAGGGATTTTGTGAAATTAGAAATGAAAAGATTTGGTAAGTGACTGGATATGTGAAGTGAGTGTGAGAAAAGAGCCATGAATAATAGCAAAGTTGTGAGCTTGGATGACTGAGATGAAGATGGTAGTCTGCTAGACAGTAGCAGCAAAATTCCAAAGAGAGTAGGGGTAGAAGTAGGTGGAGAGATGGTGGTAATGAGCTCTGTATTGGACATGTTGAGTTTGAGATGCCTACGAGCCATCGAATTTGAGAGGTATGAAAGGTAGGTGACGAACTTAGGAGAGAGAGTAGAAATGACTATATAGAGCTGGAAATTATTTGTATAGAGATGACAATTCAACACATGGGAGTTGATGAGATCACCAAGCAAGACAGCATAGAGAAAGAAGAGAAGAGGGCCCAGGACCTTTGGGAGACAGTTACCTTTTACAGGCTTGATTTAGGTAAAGATCTAGCAAACTAGAAACTGAGAAGAGGTCAGACAGGTAAGAAGAGATCCAGGATAGAACAGGGTCATGATAACTTAGAGGGGAGAGATTATGGGAGTGATTGACAGTGTCAAAGGCTGCAAAGAGGTCAATCAATATAAGAAATGAGAAAAGATCATTCAATATGGCAATCATTGAATTATTGGTACCTATAAAGAGGGCAATTTCAGTGTAATGATGAGATTTGAGGTCAGATTAAAGAAGTTTTAGAATGAGAGGGAATGGAGGTACTTACTATAGACAGTTTTCTCAAAAGGAGAAGGGAAGATATATTGAATGGTAGCTAATGGAGATATATTTTTATTTTTCATTTATTTATTTTAAGTTTTCAACAGTCATTTCCACAAAATTTTGAGTTCCAAATTTTCTCCCCATCTCTCCGCTTCCCCACCCCCAAACACTGAGCATTCTAATTACCCCTACCACCAATCTGCCCTCCCTTCTATCATGCCCCCCTTCCCTTATCCCCATCTTCTTTTTTGTCCAGTAGGGCAATGTAAATTTCTATACCCTTTACCTATATTTCTTATTTCCCAGTTATTTGCAAGAACAATACTCAATAGTTGTTCCTAAAACTTTGAGTTCCAACTTCTTTTCCTTCCTCCCTCCCCACCCATCCCCATTGGGAAGGCAAGCAATTCAATATAGGTTGTATATGTGTAGTTTTGCAAATGACTTCCACAATACTCATGTTGTATAAGACTAACTATACTTCCCTCCATCCTATTCTGCCTCCCATTTCTTCCATTCTCTCTTTTGACCTTGTCCCTCCCCAAGAGTGTTGACTTCTAATTGCTCCCTCCTCTTATTGTCCTCTCTTCCATCATCCCCCAACCCTGCTTATTCCCTTCTCCCTCTTCTGTATTGTAAGATAGGTTTTCATACCAAAATGAGTGTGCATTTTATTCCTTCCTTGAGTCAAATGTGATGAGAGTAAGCCTCACATTTTCCCTCTCACCTCCCCCTTTTCCCCTCCATTGCAAAGTCTTTTGCCTCCTTTATGAGAGATAATTTGCTCCATTCCATTTCTCCCTTTCTTTTTCCAATATATTTCCCTCTCACCCCTTAATTTTATTTTTTTAGATATAATCCCTTCCTATTCAACTCACCCTGTATTCTCTGTCTCTGTCTCTCTCTATGTGTATGTGTGTGTGTGTGTATAATCCTACCAACTACCCATATAGTGAAAAAAGTTTCAAGAGTTACAAATATTGTCTTTCCATGTAGGAATGTAAACAGTTCAATTTTAGTAAGTCCCTTATGATTTCTCTTTCCTGTTTACCTTTTCATGCTTCTCTTCATTCTTGTGTTTGAAAGTCAAATTTTCTTTTCAGCCCTGGTCTTTTAATCAAGAATGCTTGAAAGTCCTCTATTTCACTGAAAGGCTACTTTTTCTGGGATATATTTTTAGGGGAATTTTTATATCTT
>JAQQSK010012597.1:0-11811 GCA_028658325.1 Potorous gilbertii | reverse complement strand
TTAGTGCTTAACATAGTAGCACTTAGTCGGGACTAAATAAGTGTTTGTTCATCTAACTTTTTTTTTATATTTTTCTTGATTCCAATGTTTATATATCTATTTTCTACTTATTTCTGATCTTTTCATCAAGAATACTTGAAAGCCCTCTATTTCATTGCAGGTTTGTTTTCTCCCTGTAGGATTATACTCAACATTTTTATTTAGCAAGATATCCTTGATTTTCACTATATATTTTGCCTTTTAGAATACTGTATTCTAAGCTCTTTTAGGATACTTGCCAAATCTTTTGTGACTCTGACCATATCTCATTGGTATTTGATCTCTTGCTGGCTCTTCAAGGTATTCTTTTTCTGAATTGGAAGCTCTGGGAATTTTCATGCTGACATTTCTTTGAGGAGGCAATTAACCATTGCCTTAACCTCCAAGCTCACATCTCCTAATGACTGTTAGACATCTCAAATTGAATGTCCTGTAGACATCTTAAACTCAGTGTGTCTAAGACTGAACTAATTATCTTTTCTGCAATACCTCCCCTCTTGCAAAATTGTCTATTACTCTCAGGCATGCCACCATCCTCTCCATCACTCAGGCTCCCTAGGTATTATCCTTGGTTCTTCTTTCTCTCTAACCCCCTGCTTTTGATATGCAGTGTTTTACGAAGTTGTCTGTAACATCTCTTGTATATATCCCTTTTTCTCCTCTGATACTGCCACCACCTTGTTGTGAGCTCTCATTACTGGATTATTGCAATATCCTATGGATTGGTCTCCCTTTTTTCAAGTATCTCTTCACTCCAGTCCATCCTCTACTCAGCTGTTAAATTAACCTTCTTACAGGGGAAATCATGTCACACCTTTCTTGACTCAATAAAGTGCAGTTGCTCCCTGTTACCTCTAGGATCAAATATAAAATACTGTGGCATTCAATATCCTTCACACATAGTCTGGCCTCCTTTTACCTTTTTAGTCTTATTTCACCTTAATCTCCCCACATACTTTTCAGTCCACCGATTTTTACTTCGTTTTGATTTTTTGAACAAGATTCTGGAAATTTCTCTGGCATTTTCCCACCCCCAGAATGTTCTCCCTCCTCTTCTTTTCCTTTTGGCTTCTTTGCAGTGCCAGCCAAGATTCCGTTTTAAACAAAAAGCCTTTCCTTATATCTCATAATGCTACTACACTATCTTCGCTGATTGTGTGTGTGTGTGTGTGTGTAACTCTTGTGTGTATAGTCATTTGCATGTTATTTCCCCTTTAGACCTTAAGCTTCTTATGCATAGGGACTGTTTTTAAACCTTTGTATCTTTAGTATTTACCACAATACCCAGTGTATAGTGAGCACTTAATAAATGCTCATGTATTTATTCATTGGATTATTATTTTCAATTTGCTATTTAATCATAATAAGTCTGGATAATTTTTATTCATGATTTCTTGAAATGTGCCATCCAACCTTTTTGGGGGGGAGGGGGATATTGTTTTAAGATAGTCGAATCATTCTTAGTTGTTGTTTTTCTCCTTTTCCTGTTTTCCAGGAAAAAAATTTAATAAGAGAAACTATATTTTCTTCTTTATTTTTTGAGAATAATATTTCTTGCCTTATGATTAATTAATTTCTGTTTTATTACATGGTTAAGGCTTTATACCTCTTAATTCTCTTAAAAGTCTTTTTTTTCTTTAGAATTCTAATTTCCTTTTCCAGTTCTTTCTTTTTAAGCCAAAGTGCTAAACATTTCTGTGTAATGAACCCCTTTGGCAGTCTGGGGAATGTTTTATTCCCTATGCTGGAAAAATGTTTTTAAATACAAGGAATAAAATACATAGGATTACATAGGTATCTAGTTATAATGACATAAGGAGGTAATTATTTTCTTGTGAAAATTCAAGGACCTCTTTAAAGTTCAAGGAATCCACGAACCTTATATTAAAAACTCCTGCTGTAGAGTTTATTTCATTTTTAATACATATCATTTTAAAAGTCTTCCTTCACTTCTTCCTAGAATTTTAGCTGACCTAGTGACCAAGTATATTTTTATTTGAAAATTTGCTTGTTCATGTTGTGGATCTATTGCTTTCTTTCTGACTATGTCTTGGGAATCTCGGATTCCATAATGTTTCTTTATAGTGGGAGTGCTTTTTTAACTCATCCTTTTATCTTTAATTTCTACTTTCTATTAGGGCCAGTCTCTGTGTATTCATAGAGGGAATATTAGTTCCTTTTTTGGTTCTTATCTGTATTCATTAGGATGCTTCTATTGCTTTTTCTGGATTTTCAGTGCTATATCCTTTAAGTATCTCAGTGAGACCTTATGCCAGGTACCTACAAACTCTCAGTGAGTTTTAAGCAGTCTGATCAACAGCAGAGTTGTGATTGTTGAGCTTTGCAACCACCCAACTTTAATTTAGGTATTGTAATGCTAATGAGATTAAAGATCTGCCCCACCCATTAGTGGGCCTGCCCATTAAAGGGAGTTTGATTAGGGGAGATTTGTAGGAAGGCCCATATCTTGTTAATAAGGCTTTGGTTCTCCAGAGTTGTGATGCCCTGTGGCTCTGAATAATGTATACTCTAAGGTGAGGTTTTACTTTGGGACTTGGAAGTATTTGTTTGGCAAGATGAGACTCTGGGAGGCAGCTTTTTTCAAAGCCCACTGGCTTTGAAAACCCAGGTGTTGGTATTTCTCTCTCTGGGAACTATGTATCTATGTTATTTGTCTGTTGATCTGTGATGTATGTCTTGCAAAGCCCTGTCTGTTGATCTTTATTTCTCTGTATTTTCTCCGAAGTTCAGGGTGCTGTCTTTTCCCCCTGAACTAAGTGAATGCTACATGTACTTGATTAAAGTGATTGTTGACTCCTCAAAAATTGCTTTCCTTTTAGAAAAGTAGATCTAAGAACCTGTGATAGCAGGCCCCCCTTTGTATGTCAGGGTACTTGCTTTTACGGGATGAACAATACAGCTGACCCTCTTAGGCTTCGGTTGATTCCTGCTTGCTCTATCTGCTGGAGGGCTTTGTGGGTTCAGAGAGACAGAACTACAGGTTCATCCTTGATCTCAGCTCCTTGCTTTGGTTATTCACCTGTAGGCACTCTAAACCATCAGTGGGCTAAATCTATGACCCCATTCCACGGTCAGAGTTCACAGTTTTCCTTGCTTGTGTACTTGTTCCTTGTCCAATACTCCATCTCAGGCCCAGTGTGTTCCCTCGTGGCCAGGGCATCATAAGCCTCAGACTTAGTTAGTACACACTGGGTCTGTGACCTAGCTCCAGTTAGAAAAACACAGCTGACAGTTCGCTCTTGATTTTGTTCCCTGCATAGTATACAGCCTAAGGTCATGTCTGAACTATTTTCATGAATCTGTTCCTTTGTCCTGGTATATAGGTATAGAGTCTCCACCTAGGTCCCCATGCTGAAAGATTTTGTTTGGACCTTCTTGCCTTCACCCTGGATCCAGGGCCTGCAGGCTTCTGTTTATTTTGCTATGTTGGTCTTGACTGGACGAATTACCTGCTGTTGTTTTTCCCTGGATTTCCCATTCTCTTCAGTCTCCTACTCTTCCTCAATTTATTGTTGGAGTAACTGAGAGAGAGCTGGGCCATACTGCTTTTCCTACTTCTCTCTATTTTCTGGTTTTAATAAAATATTCTAAAATTTTACTGGTGAAGTCAGATCAGGAAGAATAGGAAGCTCACACGGAAGAAATTCTGAAGACACAAAGAGAAATTTCTGATGAGGATAGAAAAAGAGGTAGCTGAAGAGACAACTTGCTCCTTTCCAGATGGCTACACACAGGGCCTGGTCTCCACAGAGCTTAAAATGTCTTCACTTGACTCTTCTATTTCCCTTTCACTGTCACACATTTTTTAAATTGGTGCCTCCACTTCATTCTACTTTCAACCCTTTGTAATTTGTAATTTGATGTCACATTTAACTGAATTACTTTCTTCCTGCTTACTAATGAACAATTAATTGCTAAACTCTGACTTTATATTTTACCTTAGAGGTAATAGGGAGAAATGAGATTATTGAGTAGAGGAGCACCTATGTGATGAGATCTGAACTAAAAGAAAACCACTATTATCTGTGTAGTAACTGGAGTTGAGTGAAGGGGAGGAGATAGTAGAGGCTGGGTGATCAGTCAGGAAGTTAGTGCTGTAATTCAGGTGGAAGGTGATGAGAGCCTGACTAGAGTTATGGCTTGTGTGCATGGAGAAAAGAGGACATGTCTGAGGAATGTTGTGGAGAAAGAAATTACAAGATTTGGAACTATGAGTGAAAATGAGACATCAGGGAAAATACCAAAGTTGTGAGACTGGGAGACTAGAAGGATAATACCCTTGACAAAAACAGGGGAGCTTGAAAGAGGATGGCAAGACAGATAATGAACTTGGTTTTGAGTATGTTGAGCTTGAGATGGCTATGGGACATCCAGTTCACAATGTCCTATAGGCAGTATAGAGATAAAGAGAGTATAGGACTGGATACATATCTGGGAATCATTTACTTTGAGATGATAGTTGAAATCATGGAAGTAAATAAGATTGCTAAGTGAGAAATTATGGAGAGAAAAGGGAAAAGGGCTCAGGATTGAACTTTAGGGTACATCTAGTACGTGAGGTCTAATATCACAATTTTGTTTGAAATGATATGAATTTCTAGAACATTTTGCTTTCTTCTATCCACAATGTACCTAGTTTTGAGCTGGTGACAAGCATTTTTTTTTAATTCATAGATTCTTCTTATCCTTTCATTTCTATGATAAAATGTCTATCACATGTGAAGGGGTTCTTTTAACTTCCCTACATACAATGCCAGGTTCATCTGAGTTCTGTTAACCTTTGTGTTTTTAAGACCAGTTGGTAATCTACTCTTGGAAGAGTGTTAGAAACTTAGATTCCCAAATTTCCTGATTATTTTTTCTTATATGTGTATGAGGAGAAAAAAAAACACACAAATGAGAAATTCTCCAAAGTGGAAATATAGTCTTCATGTTAGGAGAAATTTTTATAGCTCAAGGATAACAGTTTCCCAGCATTCCTGGTGCTCCTTCCTGAACAATTAGGTAGAGTTTATTCAAAGCTCTTGGGATGATTTCCTGAAACATAAAATTAAAAAAAAAAAAGGTAAAGAGTAAGAACAGTCTTTTTCTTGGTTTCACTAATGAAATGTATAAGTTTATAATCTCTCTTACAAATATAACCAAGTGATAAATTACGTGTTAAAATCATTTAATAGTCTCAGAATTCAGAGAAGTTTCATTAAAGGATAAAGTTAGTTGGAGAAGGTACAACCTAAGCTGGGAAAAATGTAATATTTATTGTGGTTAAAAAAGCATCTGAAATAAAGGAGAATCATATGAACAAAGACACTTTCTTGTATTATTGGACTTCGTGTAAATAATATGCTGTTCATAACACCAGAACGACGTGGCTTTATGCACAGTTTGGAAATGAAGAAGGAATAATTTGTCTATTAGATGAGTTCAGTGCATATTATAGTTCCAGTAATTTTAAGCTGATGTGGTTCTATAAATTAGTTTGCATAATTATACTTTGATAGCTTTTCATTACATTTAATGTGAATTTAATGGAATTAATGTTCTGTATCAACAAATGTGTTGTTTTTATTGTTATACAAAGAGGAAATTTTTGAAAGAAAAGAATATACTATTGAGAAGACAAATGTTTTAAGTCACAGAATGTCATAAAGAAAATAGTATGTAAAATCTACTCACAAAAATTATCTTCATTTCTCCCAGCCATACTTTTTTAGTCTAAAGTTGAGTGTGGGAAAAGGATTATGTTTCTGTGTTCTTGATGGGCACCATCTTTGTAAATTTAATTAATCCTTAAGTTCCTCATCCTCATTTACTGAGAAGCTATACCAGAGGTGGGGAACCTGTGGCCTTCTAGGTCCTTGAGTGCAGCCTTTTGACTGAGTCCAAGTTTTACAGAAAAAATACTTTTATTAAGAGCATTTGTTCAGTGAAGTTTGGATTAAGTCAAACTGCTTCAACTTATGGACTTAGAGGGCCACATGTGGTCTTGAAACCTCAGGTTTCCCACCCTTGATACACTCTCATCCAGAATGATAATCAGTAATAGAGTTAATTGAAACCTTGATCTAATTTTACTTATTTTTTTTTTTTAGCAATTCCTTGACACTTTGAATGAAATATTTTTTTAAGCAAGAATGCATTCTTTGTGAGAGATAGGGAAATACTTTGGAAGGCACTAAAAAGGTGATGTTTATGCTTAGGTTAGGATATTTTCTTTTCCTCTTAAGTTTCAGATTGGGAGCTTAATCATCTGTGGTCCAAAGGAAGGACTAGACCACCATTTAGTCTAGACTAAAGCTTAATACTTATATAGCCTCTAAAGGTTGCAGTTTAATTGTAGGACCAACAATTACACTCTAAAGGAGGTAAATCAGAAAAGTAGAAATTAGATGCTGCTAGGTCTTAGGTAAAATCAAAATAGTAAAGATAGGACCTTACGCTCTGAAATGAGGAATAATTCTGTAAACAAATGTAGACATTTGATTTTTTTAATTAACCATTTTTCCTGCAAAATGAAATGTTTCTAATTTTAGAGATATTTTTTGTCTGTTGGCTGTAGCCATTGCAATATCAAAGAAAAATAGCTATGATGAGAGGAAAGTTTATTGACTTTCTCTTCAAGTATTGAGAGTAGATGGAATATATAAAAGCAGAGAGTAAATATAAATGAGTAAATATACTATTACTCTGGTATATGAAATGTCATTTTTAGAGCTTCTTGGGATTGAAGAAGAACCAACTTGAACATTTATGAAAGGTTCTAATTTCGATTATTATATAATTCTCCCATTCACTGTTTTTGCTTTCAATTCTTTTGTAATAATTTCCCTTTTCACTGACCATGTGAAAAGCTTCTCTTCTCTTGGTCTAGGGCATCCTTTGCTTCTGCATACCATCTCCAACCAGTTATTGCTCCTGAAATAGCCTTCATGACATCTTGTATTTTATGGGAATCCCTGCAGTTATACTATAACTAGCTCCACTGATCTCTAGCACTCTCGGAGTTTTGGAAAGTATCTATGAAATTTGTGCACTTTTTGTTTTCCCTGACTCTGTCCCACCCTTTTATTTTTTTTCAATTTTCTCCAGACCAGTTTTTCTATTGGAGCCCAGGAAATATTTTACCTTAAGAAACATTTTCTGAAGACTAGTCTTATCTAAATGTAGAACATGTACCCCAGAATATTAAGTTCTTCTTTGAAAGAAGTTTTCAAGTGAACTCTCCAGTGTTTGAGATGAACCTCTGGAAAGAAGGAGAGGTTTTCAGTGCCTGGTTGCATTAGCTTGTAGGAGATGTTGTTTCAAGGAGGCAGCATTGTCTTTATGCCCTAGAAAAGGTTTGGAGACTGACTTGGGGGTGGTCCTGTGAGACAAGGTCTCAGAAATTAAGGAATTTTCATTTGAATCCTGCAGTGACAGCATATGTAATTGGAGACAGAGGAGTTCTGACGTAAGATATTGGTCATGGAGATGAATGAAACTGAGTGAGCACCAGCAAAGAGAGGAATTGGAAGCCAGTTTGAAGGTCTCAGGACTAGGTTTTGAGGTCAGCTTGGTTCTGCAAGTCACTGCCTCCACCTTTTTGAACTCTGAGGCCTGTTCAACAGCTTTTCTCAAGGAGATTTGAAGAGGATGGTGATATGCGTGAACCCTCTTTTCCCAGTTCTCTCCAGTTAAAAAAAAAACAGATTTACTGCCAAGTTTCTCTGTTGTCTTAGTCTATCCATAATTCCCATTTTAATTCATACCTTTTAATAAAGCACACCTGGATGTCATATTATGATTAGCCATAACTTATTCACAAATAGGTAGTATGCGCAAAATCTGGACGTAGATGGTAGCTGAGATTGGTACGCAGAGAAAAGGCCTGTCTGAAGTGCTGGGGTTCTTTCTTTTTAATCCTAGCTGGAGATACTAAGGCAAATGAGAGAGTATCTTAAGGAATTTTAATTTGTTGATAGTTTTTATAAGCTTCCTAATAGCAGAGAAAGATTAAGGCATGTGGATTCAGAATATGATCCCTAGGCTGCCTAAGCTAGGGGTAAACAGATTGAAGTGATTGGAGGCCAGCTTCTGTCTTAAGCCTTGAGACTTCCCGGGGAACCCCTTTACCAGCTTCACATCCAGACCATGTGATTTAGCCTATGGCTTTTTTTCTTCTGAGATTTCTCAGGAATCCTTGCCTCAGCATCCTATGATTCTTTCATTTCTAAGGAAATCTAATGTTTAAAATTTTATTGATACACTTTGTTTTCACGTGCAAACTTGTACAAATTATGACTCTTCATGAGAGGTCACTTGTACCAAAATAAATATCTAAACAAATTTAAGAGTGATGTCATCTAAGAGTATATTTTATATGCCCCCATCTCTCTAAGAAAAATAATAAACAAATTTTTTCCCCTACAACCTCCTACTCCATTAAAAAAAGAAAAATAAGTTTCTTGAAATAAATATAGACAGTCAAGTAAAACAAATCCCATAAATGGCAAATATATATATTTGTGTGTATGTAGTATGTGTGTGTGTATGTCCTACTGTGCATCTAATTCTTTCACATCTCTGTAATGGATAGCATATTCTATTGTTGTTTCCCCTTGGAGTCATGAATGGCCATTGTATTAGTCATAGTTTTTAGAACTTTTGTTTCTTTTTTTTCTTAGAGCTTTTAAAATTAGTCATTTTTAGAAGAGTTATTACTGGATAAATTCTTCTCTTGGATCTACTTATTTCATCCTTCATTCATTTCAGATTTGCTTATTTGTATAATATAAATGTTACAGTAGAATTTGTTTTTCTGGTTTTGCTTACTTTAATCTGCATCACTTCTAATACATTTCCCCACATCTTTTAAAGAATATCATTTCCCCTCGTTTCCTTGGAGTACTAAATCACATTCATATACCACAACTTATTCATCTATTCTTCAGTTTTTGGATATTCTCTTAGTTTCTAGTTTTGTGTCCCTACAAAAAGGATCGTATACATATTTGTATACTTAAAATTTCTTTTAGATGTAAGCAGTAGTGGTATAACTGGCCCAAAGAGTATGTACTATCTAGTAGCTTTTTCTGTATGATTCCAAATCACTTCCCAGAATAGTTGTACCCATTCATAGGTCCACCAGCAGACCACAGGCTTTCTGTCATGTATCATTTTCCTTTTGTTTTGTCATCTTTGCCACTCTGAAAGGTGTGAGGTAGAATTTCAGATTTGCCTTAATTTGCATTTCTCTATTTAGAAATCATTGACAGCATTTTTTTAATGTGAATAGTCTGTATTTCTTCTGTTGAACTTTCTTAGACTGTTTATTAATTGAGGAATTCCTCTTTTTCTTACAAATTTGAATGTTTCTATATATCTTAGAAATGAACTTTTTCAGGAAAAAATTTACTGCAAAATTTTTCCCCAGTTTCATTTGAGTCTCCATTCTCATGGATTTCTTTATGTAAAACTTTAAAATTTTTGCATTTTATCTTTGACAAAATCCTTTCTTTTCCTTATTTGGTAATGAACTTTTCTTCTATCCATTGATCTAATGAGTTATGTCTCTCCTGTTTCTCTTATCTGTTTAGAATATAACCTTTTATACATAGGTTATATATCCATTTGAAATGAATCTTGATATGAAGGTTGAGATGTTGGTGAAATCTAATTTTTTCCATACTGCTATCTAATTTTCATTGTAGCTTTGAACCAAATGGTACATGTCTGTTATCAGTAGTCTTTGTGTTTTTTGAATCCTTGGCTAGTAGGATAACATTTGCTTCTGTGTATTGTGTACCTAATCCATTTTATCTATGCTTTTAACCAATAGCAAATTATTTTTTAGAAATTACTGCTTTTTATTATAGTTTGAAACCTGAGACTACTAGGCTACTTTCTCATTTCTTTTCATTATTTCTCTAGAGATTCTTGATTTTTTTTATTTCATGTGAATTTCATTATTATTTTTGTTCTGTAATGTAACCCATGGTGATTAAATCAGCTTTGCTAATGTGCCTGAATGGAGTGTGTGAACCAATTTTTCTATGATCCTTGTTGTTCTCCATTTAATTTTTCTGGTTGCAAGTTTTCCTTTATGGCCACCATTTTTCTATATGTGTTGTTTTCCCTCTTTGCAAGTAGGGACTGTCTGTCTTTGCATTTTCATTTGTGTCCCCTGTGCTTAGCATAGTGCTGTCGCATATGGTAATAGTGTACAACAAATATATATTTTTTAATCTTTATTTATTCATTTTATTTATCATTTTCTAGGGGATGTGATCATTTTCTCTTACAGCAAGAGTCATACGGAAATATATTTTGCATTGCCACACAGCATGATCCACATAAAAATGCTTGCCCTCCAATTGAGGGGGGCAGGGAGAGAAGGAGAGAACCTGGAACTCAAAACTTTTTAAAAAAAGGTTAAAAAATGTTTAAAAACTTTTTACGTGTAATTGGAAAAAATAGAAAATACTAATTCTTTAAAAAGAGACCCCAGAATAGATCAAGTGCAACCTATAGCTCAAAAAGATTGTTCTCAACAAGATATTTGACAGGATATAATTCATAACCTCTGCTTATATATATTTTTTATAAGTGTGCATTTAAATAATCCACATGATAATAAAAATAAACTTATGCATGAGGCCATAACAATAATGACAAAAAAATCATAGTTTCTTATGAAAAAAGACGTTTTAGGCATCTTCTAAATGGGATAACCAAAGAATTTTCCATTTTTAGCGCCATGTGAGAAATTTACAGAATTTAGCCATGTATTATATTGCACACAGATATTGCGTTCGGTGTAAAAATATACAAAATACTTAATCTGTCCTTTGTAACCCCACAATGCAATAAAATAGCTGTTAGTTCAAGGATTACAGGCAAAAAAACCTAACAACCAAATGGAGACTTAATAATGAAACCCTAAAAAATGAATTTTTCAAAGACAAATTATACAGACAATTGATAATTATGTTTAAAAATGATGATGATGATGATGATGATGATGATGAAATCAAACTTGCTGGGCTACTGTTAGATTGTCCTGAGAGGGATGTTTATATCTCTAGAAACAGCCAATAACAAAATAATAATAGAAAAAGGTAAAAAAACAGAATATATAAATAAGTAAAAAAAAAATCCAAGGAATAAACAACATAAACCCAAGGGAATATATTGAAAATTAGAAGAGAAATAGACAAATTGGACAAAAGTATGAGCAATAAAAGAAACTTAAATCAGTTTCATTGAGAAAAACAAATAAAATTGATAAACCATTAACAAATCTGAATTTTATTTTATTTTTTCTTTTTAAAATTTATTTAAGTTTTCAACATTCGTTTCCACAAAATTTTGAGTTCCAAATTTTCTCCCCTTTTCTTCCTTCACCCGACCCCAAAACACTGAGCATTCTCATTACCTATCACCAATCTTCCCTTCCTTCTAACATCCCTCCCTTCCCTTTTTCCCATCTTCTCTTTTGTCCTGTAGGGCAAGATAAATTTCTATACCCCATTACTTGTGTTTCTTATTTCTTAGCTGTATGCAAGAACAGTACTCAACAGTTGTTCCTAAAACTTTAAGTTCCAACTTCTCCTCCTCCTTTCCTCCCCACCCATCCCCATTGGGAAGGCAAGCAATTGAATCTAGGTCATAACTGTGTAGTTTTGCAAATAACCTCCATAATGTTGTGTAAGACTAACTATATATCCCTCCATCCTATCCTGCCCCCCCATTTCTTCTATTCTCTCTTTTGAC